>VOPJ01004388.1:0-67201 GCA_014673585.1 Semibalanus balanoides
GAAAATGGCATGACATGACGTCACTTAAACGTCGTTTTCTCCCAAAATACTCCGCCATTTTCATTTAAAAAGTGTAGGACATAGAAGTGATAAAGCATGAAGTTTCTATAAATTGACGTCGATATCTATCATTTCATTTAACCTATCGAGAACATCCTAAAGGGGAGGGGGCAGATTCTACCAGGCACGTAGCCAGGATTTCGTCCAGGCGAGTGGGGGGCGGGGCCTCGAAAGGGCCCCCTTTCCGAGCGTTGAAAGGACTCCCTTCCCAAGCGCTGAAAGAGCCAAGCAAAACATATTAAAATTTTAAAGGCACGTTACAATGATGGATAACGCAGAATGGCATGTATGGCATGTATGGCATGGGTCATACTAACTTAAATAAGCGTAGTTAGCAGACTGCGGCCTGCCATATCAACTTTAGAACCAGCGAAACAAACTTGGAATAAGCTTTACTAACATGGAATATTGTGTCAGGCTTACAACTTTTAACTTTTAAATCAAATGCGCCGCGGAGCGAAGCAAAAATTGTGAGCCTTATGGCCTGGGTATGCATTCTTATCAATGCGTAACATTGCATATGGTGTGGATCTCTAAACATTTATAGTGCGTATAAAAAGTGCGGCAAAAAAGCTAAAGCGAACTATTTTGCCAAATTATATATGAAAATAGCAGCATAACACATAAAAGCGCGGAGAAACGGCACGATCTTTTGACCTGCATATAATACAATTTGTAGTTAAATTGCACCGCGGAGCGGCGCGAAAATTATGAGTTGTATTCATGGACACTGCAATCTGATGTTGAAATACCAGGGTCCCTATAATCGTTTGGGCTTCCTCCGACCTTTCACGCCTTCGAACTTGTCCTGTGGATCTCGGGACCGGAAAATTGATGTGAGTGGATGATAAAGATTAAATACAAGCAGAATTACTTCACTAGTTGATACAAATACTAAAATCGAAGCTTTCAAACATATTAAACACCTTTCGTCAGCGATTAAAGGGCATACGGTAACAGATCATTGTTTGTCTTTAAGATGAGCGATGAGTCTCGAAGGTCACAATAGCACCCAAGCTGACGCCCCGCCAAACAATTAATCATATTCATGCGAGCCTCTGATAGTAAGTTCTCTTGTAGTTATTTAAGATGATGATTAGGGTTTTAGGGCGCTCCGACAACGAAGGTCACATGGCGCCCAATTAGTTATTTAATCTTCATCTGTGATCTCTACGTGCTTTGGGCCCTTTACAAGCTGGTAGAGGACCCTCTCCATTCTGGGGTTGGGACCCTATTCATACGTGTTTACATATAGGTATACAGGCCTTTCACAGACAAGCAAGTGCTGTTATGTAGCTATTCGTATTACATTTTTTGAAGGTTCGTGGACGTTCTTTTATGCCAAGTAAGGCAATTCGCAAGCGCCTGACACCAGGGGCTCCACCAAAGGGGACGGGGGACATTTCCCCTTCCAACATTTTCGAATATTAGCATCACGCCTATGGGCGTTGAATGAAAAAAAAACTACTTCAGAATGCCTTCGTCCCTCAACTTTCGGAAGGTGGCGGCGCCCTTGCCTGATACGTTCCAAGACACTGGGGCCTTCGGCCCCAGGTGGCCCTCGCTCGGTCACTAGAGGGGCCCGCCTGGCTTCCAGGAGGGGGGCATAGCCCCATTGGCACTCCCCCTTGGCTACGCCACTGACACTGTAAGCATTATTTCTATCGAAGAGCTCAATTATTATTGCCATCGGTGCATGTTTCGCAATAAGTCATGTTTTCAAAGACTTGTCAAATGTCATCAGTCATTTTCTCCTGTTTTATGCCATTGCATCGGCACTGCCACTGATCATGTGCACTGCAGCACGAAAGCTCTCTATTGCTCGATATAACGGTGGACATAACCTGACCTAACCTAAACAGAGTCGGTTTGATGGTGACCAGTGACGCTTCTCAGTATTAAACCCCAGGCCGTATAGACACTTCGATAAACATGAGCATTGTAAAAGGACATTCAAAGACAACATCCTGATGGCAGGCGATTCTTCGGGCATGTATCTGAATCAGGTTGGGACACTGAATAAGCTCAACGTGGACATGTAAACGTCATATATCGACTGATCAGCGTTTAACTTCCTCAGCCAGTGAATAGATATATGCACGTGACGCGTTACGCAGGCCTCCTCAAATCCTGTCTGCACGCTCCCCAGTGCCCAGTCACTTGTCAGACGGTGGCCAGTGCTACACCGTTTTGCACTCACATCTCATCGACAGGTGGTCACGAGTTGGCTGCACATTTACGATGTTTTGCCAGTGGCATGCAACGTCCTTGTCAGCCGACCGTTTCCAGCAGCGCGCTGTGTTATGCTGGGCGTTAGAAGATGTAATCATATACAGCGGTGAGGCCAAAATATGCAAACTAAAAATAGGTCTTACTAAAAATATGTATTACTGCGTTTCCGATACAGGCTAACGCTCTTGACCTGAAAGGGGGAGAGAGGGAGCCTGGTATCTTGACAAGTCATCTTTGCCTGGTACATGTTCTCTGTCTGGTATGCATATCAGTATTTCGCTGACTTCAGCACCTGGACAGAACCACAATCTTTACTATAAAACCTATGTCGAGCGCTGAATGATACCACCCCTTCTAACAAACACACTATCATCTAATGTACCGGCATGTCACATATAAACCGGTCCGCCCGACACCGTACATAAATACATCGAGATTGTCAGGTCACTGGTCAGTGCATTACACATTAGTGTCTCCACCTGAGGCTCTCTCACCAGCATGGCGGCGGCTCCGACGGTCATCATGGCGGCGGCGGCGGTCCGCCAGCGGCCCAGTCTCAGCGCGATCACGCCGAACCCGTGCGTTCCGATCAGGTAACCCAGACTGTCGGGGATGAACACTGAGCCTAGCTGCCACTTCTGCAGCAGCCGGCCAGCAGAAACGGGCGTCAGTGGGCACACCGGCCAATGGCTGCCTATACATACAGTCTCTGTACACTTCACACACACACACACACACACACACACACACACACACACACACACACACACACACACACACACAAATATTAGAGTCAAAAATGGGCTCAAGAAAATACCACCGCGCAAAGATATTGCTTGAAAGAAACAAACACAAGGAAATTTAACACACCTAACTTTGCTTCAAACGTTTGTTTTGCATTACACCCTTCCTCTTGGAGCTTGTCAAGGACGTGCAAACGACGGGAAATACTTTCAGAAGTTCAAAGATCTGTGACAATTAAGCTTCGTTGACCACAAAACACACACACACACACAAATTGTTGAATAAGTTTAATGCAATCATAGTTTTGAAGCAGAGCAGGTAAACATCAGGATAGTTACAATGCATTATGAGCGATGAGGCAAAACGGAAGCAAGTCAGACAAGTTCAAGGTGTTGTGAGTGGTGACGCGACTAACCCCGGCCGTACCACATGCACATTGCACACTGCACGTGCACAGTACCAACGGCAGTTACTAGATATACCCCTGAGATACACCACTGCTTTGATGTGCATATGCGTGTGATGACCTCAGTGACGTCACATGGGTCGAGCGACATCAAACTGGATTACAAAGTCAGTATATTCGAGTCAACTGGCGTTCCGTTGTATTTACAACTTCCTAGACACACGGGTGAGGTTCTCAAATATTATTTTATGTCGAAAAGTCTCATGATTTACACATGAAATACAAATCACTTTAAGCTAGATTTAGGAGAACAATACAATATTGCAGCAATTAATGATAACAATGCCTACAGAATTTAAATCCCAATTCACAAAGAACTGCATTTAGTAATTGGTTTGAACAAAAGATTAGTGACAATCTATAAGACGCATTGTACCTATACCTATTAGAGTGTGACTAAGGGCAGCGTGACTAGTAAAAAGTAATTTAGTTTCGTTATTAATTGCGATACAAGTATGAGATCTTGCCAACAATCTGAATCGCACACTAGATGCCAATAACAAAATTGACGCTTTGATCTCGATCGATAAAATTCGATGCTTCCCTAGTTTGAAATTGTGATTGTTTATAGATTAGTTCCGGGATTGAGACTTCCTCAGAATAATCTCAGGATATCGGAATCAGTTCTAGCGGAGAAAGTAAGAGGGAAATCACGAGTTCCCCTGCTGCTTATGGTAACTGCACAGAGCAGTACCAAGTTTTCCAATCGTGCTCTACCGTTCTTGAATCAACAGTGTGATGTCGATCAACGGGCCTCGAGAGAACAATAAATCCGCATAAGCTCTAAACACCAATACAGATTGGAAGGATAAATGGCATCAACAAAGCGTTTTTCACTGTGCAGCGATGCATCAGCCAGTATACCCATTACCCAGAATTGCATCATCTTCATCACCAGCCTAGTGACATATGCATGCCAGCCTGTATGCTGCCTCCCTATTGCCGATCAGCTGAGATGAGGTCATGGGCTGCCACGACGGAGGACGCTTAAGGCCAGACAGTGCCGCCATAAACTCGTCTGCACTTAAGAATTCCAGTCACGACCATCTGTCTATACGACCTTCGGACAGCGATACTGCAGTAATGCTAAGGAAACGAAGGAAATCGCCACGCGGCAGATGCATGCGAGCTGTTGGTCTCTGTGAGCGAATGGTACAGACGGTCACTTACTGGTGGGTCGGCCGTTAACGGTACAGACGATCGGTTCAGACATTTGCTTGGATCTCGAAAACAGAGACCGGGATCTGGATCCCGGATCCACTGGGATCATGGGAGGGGACCTTCACAATTTTTCGATGGATCCACAGTGATCATATATCCGTATTCAACATTGGTAAGACTGATCCACCGGTATCAGAGATCGCAGGCACCCTTTGGCACCTTGATCCACTGGGATCCCAGACCCGCCATTATGCAGAGTATTTTCGGAACCGCTTTATTGTCAGAACTTATCAATTCGTTGTAATGACCTGGGTGGACAACTGGAACTTAATGCCTTTAGTACATTTTGTCAAGAAATGTCAATATCATCATGGCATAATTTGTACAGTCAGATCCTTGTCAGATTCCGAGATCCCATTTTAATTGTTTATCATGGGATCCTGTGACTGGTGGCAAATTCAAGATCCGTTGCAAAACAAATCAAGGGATTCAACTTGGTTGCGGATTTCGAGACCAACTGTTGTATTTTGTAGTGAATTTAGTGGATCATAGATACAACAGATCTGCGTTTTGTCAAGAGATCCTCTTGGAAACATGATCCCTTCTTCAGATCCATGCACATGTCTGGATCGGTTACCTGCGGATGTATGGTAACAATGATCGGTCACCTGCGAATGGATAGTGCAGACAGACGGTCGGTTTCCTATGCTACAGACGATCGGTTACCAGCGGGTGGATGGTAAAGATGGTCGCGCCGATCGGTTACCTGCGGATGGATGGTGTGCATCAGCCAGACGGGCAGCGTCGGCTCCAGGATGGCCATCACCGAGGTGGAGATGCCGACAGCTGCGGCCACGATACAGACGCGCTGGTCCGACAGCAGACTCCACCAGGCTGGCGACGAGTTCTCCTCCTCCTCACTGCCCGGCAGCTCCGTTCTACCGGCAGAGGCTGCAGTACCGCACGATACTTCACAACTGTCCATACGACAGAGAACGGTCAGAGTACTGCTACCGGTGTAGGCGACAGAGGGAGTGTCAGATACTGCAAGCCGGTGTAACACAGAGACGGTCAGATACTCCACAGCTGTACACAGAGACGTTGTTGCTATTGCAACCACGTGTACGTCGGTTACAGACGAATGGTCAGATACTCCACCATGTAGACACCAGAGAGCGGTCAAAGGATAGGCCACAGCTGTATCACAGAGACGAGCGGCTCAGAGATACGTGTACGGTGTCCGCAGGAGACTGGTCGATACTCCAACAGTTTCTGGTACACATGAGACGGTCAGCATACTGTACTGCCGGTGATTCCGCAGAGACCGGTCAAGATACTCCACATCAGGCTGACAGACAGAGACGGTGGGCCAGCATACTTTCCAGCATTGTGGAGCTGTACAAGGGCAGAGACGGTCAGATACTCCACAGCTGTACACAGAGACGGTCAGATACTCCACTGTACACAGAGACGGTCAGTACTCCACAGCTGTATACAGAGACGGTCAGATACTGCACCGGTGTACACAGAGACGCTCAGATACTGTACCGGTGTGCACAGGAACGGCCAGATACTGTACCGCTCCACACAGGGACGGCCAGATACTTCCACCACTGCACTGAAGGTATACACTACACAGTGACGGTCAGGGACAGGTCACAGTGCTGCACGTGGACAGCCAAAGGTAGATACTGCATATTACGTAAACATGCCAATTAATAGGTTACAACGTGATTCAATACATTAAATAGCAGAATCTGCAAATATATACACGCACCAGAGCACTCACCTAGTACCCCAGACAGCAGGACTGTGAGGAGCCAGAAGGGGGGCGACTTGCCCATCAGGTCGTAGCTGAGACCGCCAAACGGGTAGCCGATTAACACTCCGACAGCCATGGCCCCAAGCACTTGGCCCATCATCTGGGATCGCTCGCGCTCGTTCGGGTACAGGTCAGCCACCGTGGAGAGGCCTGAGGGCAGGCAGGTCATGTGATCACTGATCTATGGGTTTACCCGACTGTATTCAGCCGAATGGTCAGAGTGCTCCGGGTGGAAAGCGTCATCATGGCAAACCATGGTGGGTGCAATGAAATGACCAGAAAACATAAATATACAGTGACGGCATGGGTCGGTGGCCACATGTGACATTTACGACCCGAGTAATAGCCAACAACGGCAGAGTTCTTCAGAGAAGCAGGCCAGAGTTGACAGAGTCCCCAAAGCAATCATGACACATGTCGCCATAAAGCACAGTTCGTCTCTGAACGAATGCCGTTTGGGAGACGGATAGACACAATCAGTTTTCTGAGAAACATTTGGCGCTATTGATGGACAAATCAGACACGTTCTGACTTCTAGAGAGTCATAAGTTTTTACCACTTAACAACAACAGTGTTGACCAGGCAACCATTTGACGCTCAGCAACGAAGAACTTTCCGACTGACATAGAGCATCCTCAGTCCAAGTTCACAGATAACTTCAATAAAGTATACACGTTCGCAATGGTTATGGCGCCATGCCATACGCAGCCAAACAAGAGGCATAGCCATGAAACTCATGAGCTGCGGACGTTGTTCATTTTGTTTTTTGTAAACTGTAATGGTCTGGAACTCCTCGGTTTCCTTTGAAGCTCGAACCCACTTGATAAGCGACGGGCATCTTCCCGAAACTTTTCTTCCAAAAAACACCCAACACAGAACTGTAGTGAGGTCATTTTAGTAATGCATCAACAAGGTAATGAGTATGGCGACACCACATCCGGCCATCCTACTCGGCATTAGGCGTCACGACACTGGAAATTGGGGGGTCCCCCAGCTATAGGAAGTGCATCCTTCCATAGTAGGATCTTCAGTTAAACGACGGCATAGGCGTCACTACCACTGGGAACATTGTCCCTAGTAATGTGCATCCTTCCATAGTAGGATCTCATGTTAAACTACGGCATAGGCGTCACTACCACTGGGAACATTGTCCCCAGTAATTAGTATCCTTCCATAGTATGATCTCATGTTAAACTTACGCATAGGCGCCACTACACTGGGAACATTGTCCAGCTAGTTAATGTGCATCCTTTCCATAGTAGGACCTCATGTTAAAATACGCCAGGGCGCCACTACCATGGGACATTGTCCCCAGTAATTCAGTTCCTTCCATAGTAATCTCATGTTTAAATACGGCATAGGGCGTTCACTTACCACTGGGAACATTGCCACCAAGTAATTATATCCTTCCATAGTATGATCTTCATGTTAAACTACACGTTGCACTTGAATGTTTTTGATATCACCGGTCACTTCGCGGTGTTTGATCGGCTGGCTGCACGCAGTTGACCGAGTGATACGGCGGCGTGTAGTATTTTCTGATGATGTAAAATATGGTGTGTACGAGTTTGGCGCTGATTAAGCTTCTAAGCTTTTTGCGCAAGTCGAATTATGTGTATGAACGAATATGTTGAGAGTATAATAAACTTGTGATGATGATGATATGATGACTGATGATGATGATATGATGATGATGGGGCTGGGGCCTGGCCTGGCCTGCCTGGGCTGGCCTGGCCTGGGCCTGGACCTGACCTGGCCTGGGCCTGGCCTGGCTGGCCTCGGCTGGCCTGGGCCTGGCTGGCCTGGGCCTGGCTGGGCGCCTGGCCCTGGGCCTGGGCCTGGGCCTGCCTGGCCTGGCCTGGGCCTGGGCCTGGCCTGTCTGGCCTGGGCCTGGCCTGGCTGGGCCTGGGCTGGGCCTGGGCTGAGAATGTTAAAGTAATGCGCGCGCCGTGCAAGTCAGGTCAGAACCTAAAACTATTGTAACCACCAGTTTACTTTCACAGCAACACACAGGTGAGGGATGTTATTTTACATTTATAATATACAAGTAAATATGTTAGGATAATTATTGTAAATTTTGTGAAAATAATCATGTGCTTAATCTGAATGGGCCGGACCGGGCATGGGCCTCAATATTATGAGGCTTGGTGTTCATGGGCCTGGGCCGGGCAGGGCTGGGGGTTGGTGCAGGCCCGTAATAAACTCTGGTACCTATGTCTGTTTCTAATTATGCGCTTCGTAGTGTCCCTTCTAACTACCAATGTGTCGCAATAAGTATCGAATTTCAAATCCCATGTAGATCAGCATGCCTGGCAGTTTCAGAACAATGATCTGCTGCTGGTGTTTATTTATGCAAAATTCGTTTAATACGAATTATGTGTCATGTTTCAAGGTGCATGGTCAATGGTCATGTTGAATTGCTGGAAAATGCGTAGGTCAACAGATTGGCATATATCACCACAGATGAAAGCACCTATGACTTTTTCATCCGAGTTGCTAGCTAACGTATTTGGTGGGCGAATGATCCGTGATCCAGTATAGTGGTGTGAACTGAGCTTTTAAACATACTGAACTGCTTTTTATATATTCTTAAAGTATACCACCAAAAAAATAAAAACATCTGTGGAAACGGCTCCAGGGCTGGAAACCCTAGCTGTGTGCCACCGTTTGGATTCTGAAGCTACAAGTTTGTCACCAAACTGTTATGTACATTTTTTGTTTTGAAGTATAGGTCCAGCCCCAGCCCCAGCCCCAGCCCCAGCCCCAGCCCCAGCCCCAGCCCCGGCCCCGGCCCCGGCCCCGGCCCCGGCCCCGCCCCGGCCCGGCCCCCCCGGCCCCGGCCCCGCCCCGGCCCGCCCGGCCCCGGCCCCGCCCCGGCCCCGGCCCCGGCCCCGGCCCCGGCCCCGGCCCCGGCCCGCCCCGGCGGCCCCGGCCCGCCCGCCCCGCCCAGCCCCAGCCCCACCCCAGGCCCAGCCCCAGGCCCAGCCCAGGCCAGCCCCAGGCCAGCCCCAGGCCAGCCCCATGCCCAGCCCAGCCAGCCAGGCACCAGCCCAGCCCAGCCAGCCCAGCCCAGCCCAGGCCCAGCCCAGGCCCAGCCCAGGCCCAGCCCAGGCCCAGCCCAGGCCCAACCAATGGTCCATTAGCCAGCCTGGCCCATGACCAACTCTGGCACACATCACATAATGGCCAGCGTGCTATTGTCCCTAAGTGCAGACATTATAAACGAGCGCATATTTAAACATGCTAGCTGTGATATGCGTACATTTTCAAATATATTTTAAAGCATTGCAAAGTCTCCGTTGTCTGGTCGATATTGACTGGCCTTGATAAATTGATGGCACTGCTGGTAGTGGGACATTATGTTATATGTGATATTATGTCGGAGCTTTTCTAGCCCGGTATAAATGCTTCGGTTGATTTCCAATCGTCATTCAATTTCCAGTCTCAGAACTTATCCGAACATTCATTCACAAATATGAAATGATGGGACATTGGATTATTATGCTGATCTAAAGATTATTGGCAATCTGAGGAAGAGCAATTTTAAGTTGTGGAAACTATGGGAAAACGCTGAGTGACGATCGTTTCATATTCTGAACTCAGCAAAATTTGCCTCGTTTCTGGATTTTTGTTTATTGACTAAAGATATCGTGTTCAAAGGTGTAAACTATTTTAATGTACTAGACAAAGTTAGAACTAGCAGCATATCAAGTGGTGTTTTTAGCTTGATATCTCATCAGAAATATGTTTCACTTGTTAGATGTGTTTGTGTAGTTTGAGAAGTCTTATGCAGCTCCCTACACAGAAATATGGATTGTTTAGAATGTTTACTTTGGCATCGCAGGGATGCTTTCAATGCTTCGTCCATCCCACTGGCTGGTTTCCACGATATCGCAGCAGCATTTCCACCCCTGTAGCTCAGTGGGAGAGCGCTGCAGACTCCTGACCTATCCCGGTAGTGACAGCGCGGGTTCGAGTCGCTTCGGCACTCGCTATTTGCTCCTGACTGGGATGGCCTGCGGCCGGTGGCAGCGGTCGCACTCAAGGTCAGGTGACGTCAGTGAGCGGGGCGGACCGTGTACACTGTACAGGTATGTCGGGCACGTACAACTTTCGTCTCTAAATTATGCCGGCCAACAGGAACTGCGCGATCGAGTGGTGAGATAAGGACCTGCGGAATCTTAGCGTGGTTCCTGACCTCGGAAGGCCATCCATACAAAACTTTCGGACTAAATTCATTTTAAAAACATCACACAAAATACGCACAGTTTACCTGTTTCCCAAAAATGGTCTGACAAAGCTCAGAAAAGGACATTAAATTCATACCTACTAGCATGTTTATTTCCATGGTGATATTTCTTGTCTTTGTTTTGAGGAGTCACTGGTTCCCATGATATAACTTTTGTAAGTCCCGTTTATCATTTTGTCAGCGTCTGTCATGAAATGCAACATTCGCTTAGCGTTTTGAAAGCACTAGAATAATCCACCTACGTCCCACATCGACAGCTTAGGCTCAAAACAAACATAATTGCAGTTGCGAGCAAAACAGATAAACCAAACCTATCCAAAGCCGGCATATCTCTGATGTAACTTCGCATGCAATACCTCTTATGGGATTACATTAAAAGGTTCGAAAAGGCTAACCTTTTCAAGCTCCAACGATAAACATGGTATGCAAAGTATTGGGGCGAGGGAGTGATCCGGCCAGGTGAAAAGTGCTCCGGCGTCCCACACGTGGGGAGCCCGGAGTTCAAGTCCCGGCAGATCAATGGGCTATGCATGCTGAACGTCAGATCGCCATTGTGTGGTGTGTGCGGGAATAGTGAACACGTGGGTCACGTTCACACTTGACACGTGAAGTGGATCGCGAGGAGGCTAGCGAGTGAAGTTTAATGCATTATTTGGTAGGGGTGAAACTTTTTTAAAGACCATATAGAAATGGGAATGACAGAGCAGGTTGGCACGTTGAAAGCTCCGATTATTTCCTCTATCCAGTGTTCACAACGGTTCTGGTACAACCATGGGTGCCCGCTCAGGTCATCTGAGGGTCTGGGGACGGGCTATGAATTTGATGGATACTGGACTGGTAAGGACATTTTTTAGATATGTCGCTCAGAGTTATTTATTATTGACTTGCAACCAGATGTTTAACCAGTAAATATGTTAATTAAATTATTATAACATAGGACACTTAAGCAATAACATTTGTAATGATATAAAAAACCAAGAATTAATGGGTAAGTGCAATTTACTATATAAAAGCTAATATCGACGTCCTACAAAAGATATATCAATATAAATTAAGCAGATGGTTAAACATCAAAAAACTGTTTTTTATCAATCTATTCCCATTGTTTTGCTACTGGCGACTTTCCAGATCAGGGCCCACGCTAAGCAGAGCTTGTGCGGCAGAATGCCTGACTCCTACCCGATCACGCAATTCCTGTTGACCGCCAGAATTAAAGGGAACTATAGCACCTTGGAAAATATAGAATGATGGAGAAGAATGCCCTGATTACGGTCCTTTGCATCATTTTGCGAAAAAACAAATTTGTCGTAATTTGAAAAAATAGTAATAGTTACATGTGACGTCACACCAATCTTGCGTCACCAAAGCGAGTTGTGTCGTACAAGGAGGCATCGAACCCGGCAAACTTTGCGCCCGCCCAGGACAGCTGCTGTGCGGCCACGCACGATGGGTGCACCGGTAGGCGTTGAAAACGCGACTTTGGGTCGACCGGGCCGCTTCGCTCGCGCCGGGTAGGGACGGTGGGCAGCATACGTGAACCACTAGTGTCCGAGCGCCTACCGACCGTCGGGGGCGGGGCGGACGGCAAGGTAACTGAAATACTGGCGGCGGTTTCAAAAAGCGGTGCGTGGCAATCCACAGTGGCAGTAACTACTTGATGGTATGCGAAAGCGTCACGGGATTTGTTGACGTTAGAAATATGGACCAATATGACCAACGTTTTTGCGATTGAAAACTCAGCAACTAGGTCGCTTGGAGGGACAATTTCGGATTTGGGTTTTCAGGCATACCCGACCAATCTGGCTATGCTCAGTTACAAAATAATGTTAAAGATGCTAGTAATTCCCTTTAAGAGACGAAAGTTACGTGCCCGACATACTGACACGGCCTGCCCCGCTCGCTGACGTCACCTGGCCTTTGAGTGCGACTGCTGCCAACCGGCCGCAGGCCCATCCCAGCTAGTCAGGAGCAAATAGCGAGCGCCGAAGCGACTCAACCCTGCTGCCACTACCGGGATAAGTTCAGAAGTCACACTCTTCCTAAGCTACAGGGTATTCATTGCATAATACTATTAAAAGGAAGAAACAGCCCACAAAACATAAATAAGATCAAAAATTGAATGTCTAGGACCGCATTTTGGCGACTGGACAATTAGACCCCATTTTCATTTGCCGAATCAAATTTCAGACAGAGGGTGATTTTTATGTCTGTTGAATCCTGTGAAATAATTGAAAGAGAACTTTCCACAAATTTGCAAATTTATCTAACCGGGTTTGTTATTTGTAACCTCTGCAAACGCTGTTTCAGCGTTGAAGTCTCCCGTTTTATACGCAATAGTGCTATCGTCCGGTAAAACGCTTCAGATATTGCTATTGTTTAAGTTTCACGTGCGGATCGCTAAGTACAGTGCGTGACTTAAACAGCACGTTACGTTGTGCCTAGATTACAAAATCAAGGCACTCGATGTTGATCGGACACTGGAATACATACGGAATAACTGATCAGTACTGACCTGCCACGGCGATGCAGGAGGATCCCACGCCGTGAATAGCGCGCGCCAACAGCAGCGTCGAGGCACCAGACGCCACTGCGAACACTGCAAACACAGCAGAGATTGGGCGATCATGTTGGCATCTTTCGGGGTCTCGTGATGTTCGAGATTTGAAACACGTGCTGCTGGTAAGAAAACACTACGCAAAAACACTAACCACATAAAATGATTTGTACAATTTTTGGTTTTAAAGCCAAATACTCTGTAGTCTGTAACTTTAACCTCTTCCTTAACCTTTTTTGACATTTCACCTTTACCTAAAAAGATTAGGCACGTTAGGCACGTCTTGGCTGCATCTTACTCGGGATATTCATTGTCAGCTGTTTAATGTGTAATCGAATGACTGATTCGGGAGAAACAACCACCCCACAACGTTACTGAAACACTTTACCATTCTGGAAGAGAAAACTCCAGTCAGACAACAGAAACACACAGTCAGTGGTGCAGGAACTCGTCTAATATTTTAACTGGGGGAACTCCCCCCCCCCGGTCACAGCTCCAGCCCCCTAGGCGAGCTGAAACGCGGCCACTGGAGGGGGTAACACGACCGGCGCCAGCAGTCCACAATGCATGACAGACGCTTTTGTTGTCTTAACCCTCGCCTTACGGGGAAGGGCCTGAAAGCCCGCCCCCCCTCCTGAGGTTTTTCTTGAATGACTTTTTCACCTGTAGCGCATCTTTCTTAAACTTACAGTAGCTGAGTTAACAACAATTTTACGTCGTCTGTGAAAATTTCATCAAAATTGGTTAAGTTTTTTGGGAGATAATGACGTTTTGATGACGTCATGTTCGTAAAAATTGCAAATATTGAAGAAAAAATATTATAAAGTAGAGTTTTGCAGAAAATCGACAACAAAAATAAGAAAACACGTAAAATATCATATCTTTTCAATTAGCAATTTCCAAATTTCGCAAATTTGGGTTTTTGACCCCCAAAAAAATCAAAAAGTGATTTTTGTAGAACAAAAAATTCCACCCCAAATAAAAAACCAAGATATTTTAAAACAAGAATATATGTGAGGAGAACTGAGTATGGAAAAAAATACCGCAAACCATTTGTTTAAGCCTTTACATGAGTGGCACTCCCTCAGTCCAACGCGACAACCGCACCTTACGTTAACACCACAGAAGAGAACAAAAGTAGAAAGTCGCGCCACTCACTCAAGGAAGATAAAACAAAATATAAAATATTAGAGATAAGTTTCCCTTGAGCGTCGGTATTGTTAGGCTTAGAACAAGTAAGGTAAGGATATAATCAGTGACAAAAAAAACCCTACTTGAGCCGAAAGGTGGTGTGCCTAATGGAGGTGGGTTAATAACTTACTAATAGTCAGTCCCAGATTCCCCATGAGCGATAGCTAGCTAGTAACGCCAGTGAGTAATCCAGGCTGTCAAAACACCTCGTTCCTGCGTGCACCCGCGTTTTTTTGTTATTGCTTAGTATTTTATGTGTTTTTTTTGCTCCCATGCTGTTACGTCTGTTTTTTTATTTTATTAAAAAAGCAATATATCTTTATTTTTGGCTGAGTGATGGCTTCCTAAGTGTAAAAAAGTTATGACGTAATTTTTGTTATTTCACTTTTTGACTTGCTTTACCAGATATAAGCAAATCTATACTTTTGTTGAATTCAGGATTTAAAAACTTTTACTTGTCTGGTAACATGCATTTTAATTTACATTTGTCACTTTCTAATTTTGAGGTTTTCTGACCGTTTTTCCGGACGTGATCGAGTTGAGGTTGCTAATGTTAATATCCCATAGCAATTATCATCTATGGTGACGACTTTCGTTCCTAAGAGGTCATTAATTTACCCAGACCTAAAAATTGGCATATGGTCAGGTAGCTTATTCAACGTCCAGCATTTTGAAGCTAACCAAATCATTTTACTTACATAACTTGAATAGTTACGACGGAAAGAATAAAACAATGTTTTTAGACCTAATCGATTTTAGCTCATTCCTTTGACCTGGAAGGTCACCCGTTGAATTTAAACCAGAAAATGATATACCATCAGATTCCTCACATGACGGGCAACATGCTGGTTTGTACTGCGTTGCTCTCTGTTGCTTGGTTTTGAAGTTAGCAGGGGGGCATGTCAGGCCCGCCCTCCGTACGGCGAAGGTGAGAAACGTGAAGGTGAGTAAGGCGAAGGTTAAACTGCTATAGCGTGAGCCAAGAATATTGTTTGACATTTTGTTACACTTAAGTGTTACTTGTGTGTACAACACTTGTTTATAATGTTTGGCGACAGATTGCTTTTAACAGTATTGTTTCATATGCGTATTATAGCTACCGCTTCATTATCCCTCGAGTAGGTGGTTTGGTGAGGCTTGCCAGAGGCGAGTCCCAAATCAGGCCCGACTGGCGTATGCCTGTAGCGCACGGAGTGTGCCGCAAAAAAAACGTTTGTCTCATACCTACCTCTATTAATTTTAATCAAATACGTATCTACAATAAACGCTTATTTTTTCGTTGCACTGCAAAAAGCAAATTAGAGTGGGGGAGCTTGCAAACACGCGATTGACCAAGCGTGCGCAAGTATTTTCCCCCTGACAAACGCTCGCGATAGCTCAAAACATAATATCGCAATCGAAACTTCGGGTAGGTATGTTTTCCCTCATCAATTTTGCATCTTCTGTGTGAAAATAAAACAAGTTTGTTGATGCATTTTTCAGACATTCAAAGTGAGTGACGTCGCTGCGCACGAGTTTGACGATAAATCAACTTAACTTTAACAGACCACACCACACAGTCGGATCTGGATAGGTTGGTTGAATGGTCAGAAACATGGCAAATGAATTTTAATATTGACAAATGTAAGGTTATGCATGTAGGCCGAGTAACAAAGAAGAACTTCGTAACAATGGGGGGACAGGAGATGTCACAGGACAGTAATGGAAAGGGACCTAAAGCGAACAACGTAAAACAGTAAGCTGTCAGCAGTCTGACCAGGTATGTTGAAGCTAGAAAAAAGGCAACTAAGGTGCTGTGGTGCCATTCCCAACCGAATGGTTTCTTAATAAACGATGCTGAGGTGAAAACTAAACTATATTGTGCATTTGTTAGACCCCATTTAGAATACGTGTTATAGCTTGGTCCCCAACGTATGAGAAAGAATTGTCTGGTTTACCTAGAAAGGTTACAAAAAAGGCAACAAAAATGGTTTCAACGGTATTAGTAATTTAGAAATATGAAGGTAGGCTAAAACATTAAGAAATATTTTTCACTCAAAACAACAAAAGATTAAAGGGGGGAATCTCATTGAAGTTTTTAAGTTTGCAAATGGTCAACAGATTGGGTATTTAAAGAACTTGTTTGATTTTGATAGGGAGAAAAGAGGGCGAGGTCATCAGTATAAAATTATTATTAAACAAAGCAGGACTAGATTAAGACAGTCGTTTTTCAGCAGAAGGGCCTGTGAGCCATTGGGAACAATTTTACCAGGGGATGTAGTCAGTGCAGACACAGTTATAAGTTTCCTTTCAAAAAATGGTTAGCAAATATATTTTTCGAGAAGGGTTTTTGTGTTATAATATTCCTGGATTAGTTTTATTTTTAGTGATACATCATACCTGTGAACAATCCCATCGGAACATAGCAAATTGAAATAGGATGCTACAGAAAGAAGGGATTAATTTTTAGGTCGATTTCGTGTATGTGTGGGACTTCGTTATAACACAACGTTTGTAATGGATTGAATATGTAATCGTGAATGCTGATGGCTAATTCTGAGAATTGTGTGTGCAGGATGCTGTAGTGTTTAACCGATGTATATGTTAACTAGTATGTATAAATTGCTCGAAAGTGGTATTATGGTTTAGTGAGTATCTAGACAAGCGAATTAAATGTGCCTTGCGAGGCAATGTATGTGGAGGGTCATGCGTGATTGTATGTGTTCAATTCCATGTGTATAGTGTGTATCGTACAACCCAGGACGGGCCCATGAGGCCCTTTGTTGTACTGACAATTTATGTCTAAAGGCAACGTTGTAAGCAAAATGCATTGAAAAACGGTAAACATAAAAATATACAAGCCTTACCAAAATAATATCTCAGATTTTGAAAATGTTTGTTTTCACCAATCACCCCCAAAATGCATTTATTCCCGAAAAAAATCATAACTTTCCAAGATGTTTAGCAAACTAGGATATATGATGGGGAACCACAAACGAGAATTACACAATTCAAATTTCAAAGCAGCATCTTTATTTTTGACTTACTTATGTTCTTGACCTGACGATGTTGTTGATGTTGATGATGATGATGTTCTGAACCTTGACCCTATAAATGGTAACTCATGAGGAAATGTTTTGAAATTGTTTTTTCTTCTTGCTTTTTTATGACAAGATGCAGACAAATAAATGACAACACCGTGTTTGTGAGACAAAAGTGATCTGGAAACATGCCTTTGCATCTGTATCTATCAATTTCGAATTATGACCTTTTGTGACCTGACTATGACTGGAGCTTGACACTAGCCTCAATTAATTAAGACCAGATGGTGGAATGACTATCACTATCGAATTACCCGTGTGAAGTAGCCCATAAAATATGTGTCGCATGACTCTTGCAGATCTATTACGCAAAGTAACCTTTTGTGATCTGACCTTGACCTTGACCATTTCCAACAATCTCACTTTGGCTCATGCAGAGCATGTACTTTACCACTGAGAGCACTTCGGTGATCATAATTCCAGTTAAGGGCTTCGGATGAAAAAAATAGCACATAAACTGAAATGTCTCGATTTCGACCTTTCTGATATGATTTAGGCTGTTTTCCACTCGCTCGATGGTCTCAGATTTTCTGCATTATATATTTTGTAGTATGTTATATATATGCTATATTAATATGGATTGCTAGCTTATACTTTGTCACAGAGATTCAGTATGGGGGACTGAGTCTTGCTGTGAGGAGAATGCTACCGCTTTAAACACAATAAAAATATGGAAGAAAATCAATGGAACTTGTTACTAGCGTTTCACTTCCTCGTCTAAGTCAGGGGGCTGAAGCCAAATTGGGGGGCTGAGGCCCTCCAACTGAATAGAAAACAACTACATCCTTTGATTTAGATGCGTCTCATTAAGAGCTTTCAAATAACCATTGTGCGTCTCGCTGCAATCATTGGTTCCGGAGATGACGAGGGGGACAATATTTGCCCCCGGCAATGGCGATTGGCTGAGACCCCGGTCAATGCCGGGTTAGTTGTATCTGCATTTATCAATTTCAAATTGTGACCTTTTGTGACCTGACCTTGACCTGAGCTTGATACTAGCTTCAACTAATTGAGGTCAGATGGTAAAATGACTATCACTATCGAAATATACGCGTAAAGTAGCCCATAAAACGTGTGTCACATGACTTTTGTAGATCTTTTACGAAAAGTTGTATGATACCATAGTCATGATTATCCGCCCTGTAGCTCAGTGGGAGAGCGCTGGTCTTCTGACCTATCTCAGTAGTGGCAGCTTGGGTTCGAGTCGCTTCGGCGCTCGCTTATTTGCTCCTGACTGGGATGGCTGCAGGGTGGAAGGGTCGCACTCGGCCAGGTTGTGTCAGCAAGCGGGCGACGTTGTCCAGCGAATGTCGGGCGTCAAACTGTTCGTTCACTAAATTTGAGGCACAGGAATTGGCGAATCGGGTGGTGAGGTCAGGACAGTCGCAAAAAAGCTTGCTTAGCGCGGGTCTGACCTCGGAAAGCATCCATACAAAACATTGACTAAATTTAGTTAAAAATATATATATAGGTATATAACATCCTGTGGCAGAAAACAAACAATCTTCACTATTAAGGCTCACGTCGCCCCCCCCTTGTCCGAATTCTCTTAGAGAGTGTGGCCGTAGTGGGTCAGTATGACTATGGTAGTTGATTCCACATCAGAGGTAGTTTTCTTAAGACGAGTCGCGTGCGTGGTGGGTCAGTATGATCTATGGTAAGTGATTCCACATCAGAGGTGTTTTTAGACGAGTCCGTGCCGGTGGTGGGTCTCAGTATGATCTATGGTGTGATTCCAATCAGAGGTAGTTTCTTAGACGAGTCCGTGCGTGGTGGGTCAGTCTGATTCTATGGTAAGTGATTCCACATCGAGGTAGTTTCTTGACGAGTCCGTGCCTGGTGGGTCCAGTATGATCTATGGTAGTGATTCCACTCAGAGGTATTTTCTTAAGACGGAGTCGTGCCGTGGTGGGGTCCAGTATGATTATGGTAGTGATTCACATCCCAGGTAGTTGTCCGTGCGTGGTGGGTGCAGTAATGATCTATGGTAAGTGGATTCCAACATCAAGAGGGTAGATTGTCGTGACGTGGTGGGTCCAGTTGATCTATGGTAGTGATTCCCAACTCAGAGGTAGTTGTCGTGCCGTGGTGGGTCCAGTATGGATTATGGTAGTGATTCCCAATCAGAGGAGTTTCCTTAGAGAGTCGTGCGTGGGTGGGGTCCTAGTATGATCTATGGCATTTGGGGGGTGGATGTCCACATCAGAGGTAGTCTTCCTTAGACGAGTGGTGCGGGTGGGTCAGTATGATATATGGAAGTGATTCCACATCAGAGGTAGTTTCTTAGACGAAGTCGTGCCGGAGTGGGTCAGTATGAATCTATGGTAGCTGCTCTACACAACTCACGAGGTAGTTTCTTAGCGAGTCCGTGCGTGATGGGTCCAGTATGATTATGGTAGTGATTCCCACATAAGGTAGTTGTCGTGGCCGTGGTGGGTCAGTATGTCTATGGTAGTGATTTTCACATCAGAAGGTAGTTGTCCGTGCGTGGTGGGACAGTATGATCTATGGTGTGATTCCCAATCAGAGGTAGTTGTCCGTGCCGTGGTGGGTCCAGTATGATCTATGGTAGTGATTCCCACATCAGAGGTAGTTATCCCACAGAGAGGTAATAATTGAGGAGCCTTCGCCGCTTTGGTCGGGAGTAATGACGACTGAGCAGCTAAGCAAGAAATTGTATCTGACTCGTTTGACGATGGCACGTAAAACACATACACATACATCTAACATCAGTTTTTGTTTCACTGTCATTACATTATCGTAAAGGGTATCCAAATCAATAAATGCTAACGGATGCTTAGCTTTGCGTTACGGTGTACGACGTACGTATTGCTGGACACTGGAAATAACTACCTTGGGCTGAGAGCAGTAGCATAAGTTTATTTGTAATAAATGAGCTGACATGGGAGACATAGGGTTTAGAGTACAATGATAAGCCAATTTTGTTGTGTATTATAGTTTAATGCATGAGTGGCATTAATGATTCAGTTTATGAGAGCGAAGGCGAGATTCATAAACTGAATCTTTAATGCCAGAGTGCATAAAACGGTTTTAGTTGCATGGCGTTTTCGAGGAATACAAACTTTTTTTTCGAGTACAGATTTTCTAGTACAGATTACTATTCTAATGAGCTCAATGCAGGGTCATTGAACTAAGGCTCAGCAGTGTATTATCACTCCCGGGAGTGTATTAACACTCCAGTTAATAAACGCCTAAAGTTAAGCACGTGGTCAATGGGAAATACTTATTCGGCCATGCACTAAATCTATATAATGCCGCATGAGGCGGGTGTAAATAAATTGTCGAGACCGAGGTGCTTTCTTGATTTTTGAACGAGGCGAAGGCGAGGTCAAAAATCAAGAAGCCACAGAGGTCTTGACAATTTATTCGGCGAGTGGGGTTGATTTTTAACCATATGCGCGTAAGTCATTCCATGTGTGTTTTTCATATTTTTTAATCATGTTTTTAACTATTAATTTAGGTCCTTACAGAGCAAGAAATTATTCTTTTATAGTTAATTTTTGACTTCGATAAATTGAAGAAGCCTTGGGAAGCAAGTGACAAAGTTTTCAGAATTCAGTCCGAATTTTATCACACACACTTGTTTTCACGCGCTCTGGGTACAACAAATTTGGCCTAGGGTTTTTTCGTTGTACCAAGTTGTACCACCTTCCGGTAATGTATTTTTGGATATCTGATATGGTATTAACATACCACCACAATCCACATCCATTGAGGCGATATCAGTACAACAAAACTTTTGGCTCGGCCTAAGAAAACAGTTCACCTAAAAAAAACTCAGGAATGATTGATTGAGCTAGAAATGAATTATCATGTTAATAGTAAGCCATACAAATATATAATTTATATATATATATATATATATATATATATATATATATATATATATATATATATGAATTCACGTTTTTTCTCAGAATAGTGTGAAATCAGTTTGCTTAGAAGCACGCAATGTCTTCATAAATCATAACGTCATCGATTTAGTGAGGGATCGTGGTGTATACAAGACAATACTTTGCTTAGTACTCGTTGAAAATGCCGGAAAATACAACGTTTTGAGAACCACCACAGTACTTCCTCTAAGTAGCTATTTGTCACTATAAGTAAAACAATTGTATTATATAATTTCGCTAAGAATGTGGACTGTGTAGTGTCCTTCACCGTCGCTCACTGTCCGTGCTCTATGACATCCGTCTATATTCTGTGTCACATGGTCACGCACGGTCTACAGGTCACTGGCGCTAGTCTCACCGGCCCGCTTCTATCACTAATCGTGCTGGCGGCCAATCAAATCAAACCCCGACCCCGTCTCGTACCAGACTACGGCGGTAGTCTGGTACGCGACGGAGTCGGGGACGGGTCAACAATTCGCACGCGAGTCTGGAACGTTCACTTCAGGCCAGCACTGAACGCTACACATACGCTACAGAATGCTGCTAAGAAAAACGTTGGATAGACGATTTAAACATCCAAATCACGATAAATACCTCGCAAAGTTCTTTCTTGCAAAGAAAAGAATGAGGTACTGAAGCAGTATGTTCTTGTCCAGCACTATCTGTTTCATTGCTTATCCAAACACTTTCCCCAACCAAGTCTTACGTCTTCTGTTCGTCATAATCATACGTCAAATCAGCCAAATTTAGCCAATAAGCGACTGGAGTTGCCAAGTATTCCAGTTAACGACTTGAAGGAATCAATAACAATTAATTAAGTTTGTTATCAATGTGAAAGCTTCTCAAGTAATAATCGAGCGTGGGGGAACACCTTGGCTGTCTCAACTCAAAACCCCATTGACAAGATGAGCTGTTTCCTTTAACCCGCGCCCCACTGGGCCACTGCATTTCCCGCGCCCTACTGGGGGGTGAGGGGTGTTTGAACACCCCCTTCTGACTCGGCTCCTATGGCACGTAGACCAAAACCAAAAACACTCTGCAAACCGTCATCACAAATTATTTCGAAACTCTTCCAGATTTTTTCGCTCATGTCAAAATTAATGTCACCAGATGTCATGTGAGGTTAAGTTTTTAAGGTTTAGGACATCGCTCCAGAAACCTCCAAAAATATATCGGGAACTATACTATCTAGAAACAAACGGGAAAAAACATTCGCAAGCCATTGCAATTTTTAATCGAGATAGAGGACGTCAAATTTGACTCCAGGTCAATAGTTTTGACTCTATAGGTCATAAAAGTCAAAAATGTTGTTTTTTGGCAAACAATATTTTCACAGATAACTTCTTACCTAATCAAGACAACGCANCGGCGGTGACCGGTGCGGCGGTGACCAGCGCGGCGGTGACCAGCGCGGCGGTGACCGGTGCGGCGGTGCGGCGGCACTGCGCGTCCGAGTCAGGAATTCCCTTCACGCCTCACTGCACACCACGAATGCGATGTGTTCGGTGCTGATGTGATATAAGGGATGCCTTATCAGTCATCAGCGTCTGATTATTCACCGCCGCCTTGCAGATGGGATCGGCGCGATCATAAACACCTAGAGGTCGCGGACGAACAAACAGGGACAGATTCGTGAAAGGAAAAGAGCTGCGTCATGCGGAAATCACAACTGAAACTCACACAGAGAGGAGTATTTGTTTGATCTAAATGATGTATGTCTGGTCAGTCCAGACTGTGACAGTGACTTACTGTGTCAGTCGATTGGTATCGCTCACAGTCTCGCTATCCCCCTTCACTATTTTCCGTCACCGTAGCATTCCCCAAGACGAAGGTTCGAACACCAGCTCGCTATCCACACTGCGTTCCACGCTTCTCGCTCCACGTTGTCCGTTTCTAAAAAAAAAATCACGCAACTTCTGAAAGCATTTATTAGAAACATCACGCGCACCGAGTGAGGACTTGATTGTGTGATTTCGACCAGTCGCTCAGTATTTGGCCTCGTGTGATTTCCGGTCGGCCCGCTGGCCAGCTGGCGCGCTGTTGTATCGGCTGCCGAACGGGCGCGGCGTCGCCGATCGCTGCGCCATGTCTAATCTCAGGTCCTGCCGACAAAAATCGAACCGTCCCGCGCCGCGTGGATTCAAACGAGCGATGACGTCACATGTCACGATAAAATCGCCGGCGACGCTGAGCTGTCACCACGCTGCCGAGTGCCGACCACAGGCGGCGGCCAGGTGGAAAAATCGACGAAAACGTGCTCCATGATTACAGGAACTTTCAATTTAGGCTGTGAAAAACGGTACAAGGAAAGTGAAAGTATTATTCGGAAAGACACTGTGAGCTCTGACTGTGTATATACTCCTTCCCATTAAGGCGATCGTATTTTCACTGCAAGGGTCGCGCTACAACTAAACATCACCATGTCAGTAGTGTTTTCGCCTAGCCTTATGTCTAATCCTCAATAAAGAGTTCAGTTATAGTAGTTCTGGAAGCAGGGTTGTTTGATCAGTCCGATCAGAGTGTTCTGTTAGGTGTAGTTGGATGGAGAGGTGCGGCCACGCGGCCGGCGGGTTGCCGGTGCGCTGCCAGTTCCACCTACGCAGCGCTTCTGTGGAGTGAGATGTTCAGCGCGTCGGCCTAGTCTCCGAGGTCAGCATGTTGCACCCGCGGGCCGAGCCGACTGAACACTCCTATTTTCCGATCGTCTTGCGCAGGCGTTATGCATCGGATGGCCCGTGATCGCCGTCCACTATGTATGAGGGGCTGCGCGGATTTTGGGCGACAGCATTGAATAAGCCCGCATAGCTTGCAGATTTTGGACACTCAGTTGCAAAAATTTTCTGCTAATCTATCACTAACAGGTCGCTTTGTTTTAGGAGCAACTTGATGTGTAGAGTATTGAGATGGCGTTTGTCTGCTCTGTTTTTATAATATCGGGTACGTGATGTCTGATTTAATTTCGGTGGGTTGGACGAGCACGCTTTAGACTAAGTATTTTGGCTATTAATTATAGATACTTATCAATATTGGGATTTATCATCATCTATAAGGAACTTAAGATGGTCGTACTTCGTGTACTTGCCCGTAATTCACAATGCCTAATGCATCTGTTGAAGTACCCGCATTTTGTTGCATCATATTCGAATAATTATATTTTTCGTCACAGTAAATGAATTTAAACATCATAGCTGACAGATGAAAGGCTCGCATAATACCCATTTCCAGGCATTTTAATTGCTTAATTTTCTGGTATCACCTGTTTCTACCTTTTTTAAATGTGCTCTTTACCCTATTTTGTAATGTCTGAAATCTTAATATTTTTAGAGTGGATTTGTTATAAATAATAAAATCAATACCTACTCTTAACTGCTGCTGCCGCTTAATAAATCGGCTTTCAATAGTTCCAAACTACTGTTATAATTGTGTAAGCTTATACGAACCTGAATATTTTGCCTGTTCGTATGGCATTAAGCAATATTGTTGCGTTTCTTTTGTCCCTTGCAACTCTTAAAGACAATATGTTGCTTGCTAGCATTCTCTGGATTTCGTGAAATACTTGATTCGCAAATACACAGTTAATTTCTGAAAAAGTTATTACCTAATATTCCCGCATTTATTTAAACAATATAAACAATATGAGACAAGCATTCATTGGTTAGCTAAATTCATTTTCATGCCTTTTGAGGGATGAATCCAGGCTAAAAATACAATTTCGTCTTTGTTATGTCAACATATGAGTGCTACATAAGAGCCATTACATGGAGACCATTCAAAATAAATGATGACAAGGGTGTGCCCGGATCTGCGGCGACGGGAAAACTTCTCGTGACAAATATCTTATGTGTGGTGTTTATCACATCATGGTTTCGCGTTGAAAGCAAAAACACTTAGCAAGTTTCCGTCAACTGCTCAGCCCATGCCTTTGACACGCGTCGCAGCCTCCTAGGAAACTATACAGGCCCGCTGCGCATTATGGAAATGGCCGGACTTTGCGTCAGCACCGTTTAGTCGGCACCATCGGCAGACGACAGCAGCGGACCGCCTCCACGGCCGCCTATGTGATCCAATTTGCTAAATGTCCGAGCGTGGTTCAGTGGTCGCCGAGCTGCGCTGAGCTGAGCTGAGCCGAGTCGAGCTGAGCTGCCGAGCTGAGCTGCCGAGCTGAGCTGCCGAGCTGAGCTGCCGAGCTGAGCTGCCGAGCTGAGTGCTGCCAGTGAGCGGAGCCGAAGCCGAAGCTGCGTGAGCTGGCTGAGCTGTCGCTGAGCTGCGCTGAGCTGGCGCTGAGCTGCGCTGAGTGCTCGACTAGCTGCCGTGAGCTGCGCTGACTGCTCGTAGCTGCGCTGAGCTGCGCTTGAGCTGCGCTGAGCTGCTCTGAGCTGCTGCTGAGCTGCGCTTGGAGACTGCGCTGAGCTGCGCTGAGCTGCGTCTGAGTGCGCTGAGCTTTGCGCTGAGCTGCGCTGGAGCTGCGCTGAGCTGTCAGCTGCGCTGGAGCTGCGCTGAGCTGAAGCTGCGCGAGCTGCGTGCTGAGCCCTGCGCTGAGCTGCCGCGTGAGCGCGCTGCAGCTGCGCTGCAGCTGCGACATAGCTTGCCGCTGAGCTGGCGCGGAGCTGAGTCTGAAGCTTGCGCTGAGCTGCGCTGAGCTGCGCTGACTTAGCATGAGCTGAGCTGAGCTGAGCTGAGCGAGCTGCGCTGACGTAGCTGAGCTGAGCTGAGCTGAGCTGAGCTGAGCTGAGCTGAGCTGAGTGAAGTGAAGGCTGAGTGAAGGCCACGGCTCGATGAATCACGTTTGCGGTGTTTTGAATGATGATCGCCGATTGACAGCCAGGGGGAGCGGCAGCGATCCTGGGCTGATTGGAAATGAGCGCGCGGGAATTAGAGGTGCGGAAAATTATAAATATTTAGTCACAGTCCTTACAAAATGAATAACGTTTCAAAAAGTATTGGTCCACTTAAAGCAAATAATATGTTGGTAAGTAAAGATAACGAATGGTTGGAATTGTTAGCAAGCAGTTTCAGTTCCGTTTTTACAATCCGAAGGACCGAGGTTGCGGTATTGCATTACTTCATCCTCCGCCGAGTAACAGAGGAAACTTGAAGAGCTGCGCCAAGTATGAAGAGTGATTTAGTCTTAGAGCATATTTTAAAAGTGAAACCTAATAAGGCTGGAGTAGGTTACCAGAAGGGAGAGAACAGGGCACGTGTCTGTCATCTGGGCACATTATTGCCAGCGGGGGGTTGCTCGTGAAACTATCACCGCAGGTAATTGTTTGTTGTTGTAACATATGTTCCTTTAGTGCTTGCGGGGAGCCCGGTATCTATCAAAGCAACAACATGGCGGTGCGAAAACAGATTGGTCCAATTAGCGAGAAAAGTGTGTGTTATTCAAACAGAAATCCAAAACTTTTTTATAAGTAAACTAAAAATTTGTGTTTGTGCCATTTCAGATTAATGTGATAGTGGTCTTTGAATTGCTGTCATGGGCCTATGAGGAATGCAAGAACTTGTGCTGAGCGTTATTCTGTCCCCATTCTTCCCAAGTTTTCATGTAAAAAGAAAAAGATGTTAGTGACCTAAGTTGACCTGGGGCAGGTGCTGTCACTCCTATCTGGGGCAAAATTCTGTCACTGAATCTTGTTCATGATTCCTAGTCATATCCTGCTCTATAGATCGACCAATAAAAATTGATTCGCCTGTTGTTTAACATATTATCAGGTACACCACTACAAAGCAGTTAAAAACAAATCGGGGGTGGTTGCCAATGCAGTTCACGAGCGCCAAGAATTACTGGTTTAACCTGGCTGGGGGCAGATTCTGTCCCCCAGAGATCTCTAGTAACGCTTGCCGATTTCGTATGGGAAGAACCACCATTTTTTGATTCGTAACGTAACAAAAGTCTTTCTTTTTGACCCCGGAAACTTGCTTTTGTTGTTCAAAAAGGGGGGGCCCAAAGGGGCAAAACACATTCGAAAATATTTGATGTTTTTGAAAGCGTCAGTTGTAGCCATGTCATGTCGAACCGATTTTATGTCAAAAAGCGTTTTTTTGATGCTTCTAATGTCAATGGTCATTAAATGCCATTAAAAGGAAAAAGCTTCAAAATTGAAAAATCATAGGCGTACTCAGGGAACTCGGATTCCGTGCGAGATGGATAACCAAGGAAAAACGGCAAAATGCAGTGTTGGGATCGTATGATAAGCCTCGATTTTCTACACTATTTGATGGTGGCGTATGATGAACTCCTCTCTCCCCCTGCAGGGACACCACAAATACCGTTTGGTGATAACAGGAATGCCCCGATCCAAGACAGAATGTGCCCCCCATGGGTGACAGAACGTGCCCCGCATATGGGGCAGGTTCTGTCAATATAAGTCATCGCCACATATCGACACTGGTGCGAAACAAACTGAGATACACTGAACTCCCTAAAAAAGATTTGAAAAGCTATTGATGTATGAAACAGTATTGGAAGTTAATTAAAATCACCAACCTTGAAAAAGTGTGCCCGCCCAGGGCCAATTAGCAAAAAAGTGACAGAACGTGCCCCGGTCTCCCCTACTATATACGCAAGGGTTTTAAAAGAATGTGAAAGAGAGATATCTGTTCCATTGGCTATAATACTTTCCAGCAGATCACTAAAAGAGACAAAGATTCCACTTGACTGGAAGAGTGCAAACGTAGTTCCTATATTTAAAAAATGTGATAAAAGTGAGGTTGAAAATTATAGACCTGTCAGTCTTACTTCTTTAGTTTGCAAAGTACTGGAATCAATCATTAAAGATACAAAAGTAGAATATTTGGATGAATATAAAATCATCAGGGATACTCAGCATGGCTTTAGGAAGGGTTATTCGTGCTTGACCAACCTTATGCAGTTTTTGAATGTGGCAACCGATAGTTTCGATAGAGGTGACTTGATGTATCGTATCTTGATTTTAGTAAATCGTTTGATAAGGTTCCCATAAAAGATTAGGATTACAACTGAAAAGCCATGGAATAAGCGGCAAGACGCTTGATTGGATTGAGTTTTGGCTCTCAGGACGGCAGCAAAGAGTTGTACTAAATGGGGTCAAATCTGAATGGAGATATGTGCTTAGTGGGGTGTCTCAAGGCTCAGTTTTAGGTCCGTTGTTATTTTTAATATTCATAAATACAATCGAGAATGGTGTAGACAGTAAAGTGTTAAAATTTGCTGACGATCTTAAAGTTTTCAGGGTTATTAGGGGAAATAACGACCATAATTTTTTCCAGTCGGATCTGGATAGGCTGGTTGAATGGTCAGAAACATGTCAAATGAAATTTAGTATTAACAAATGTAAAGTTATGCACACGGGCGTCATTTTCTGAAAATGATTGGTAGGGCTCCAATGCTAATTTTATAGATTTCAATGTCATTATTACCATGCAACACCATGGGTCTAATGTTAAAATGTGAAATTATTGGTAGGACACGGGCCCTACCAGGCCTATAGAAAACGACATCCATGGTTATGCATGTAGGCCGAGTAAAAAGCAAAACTTCGTACAAAATGGGGGGACAGGAGATGTCACAGACAGTAATGGAAAAGAACCTAGGGGTAGGTAATGGTTAACGGTAAGCTGTCAGCATCTGACCAGGTAACTGACTGAAGCTTGAAAAAAGGCGCTAAAGATGCTTGGTGCCATTAATAGGAATGTTTCTTATTTACACTTCATCAGATCGTTCCACTGTATCAGGGCTATTATACGATCATCGTCATTACGAAATCAAATATACACACACACAGTTAAGACGGTAAAATAAGCTGACACTACTAACACACCATCTAAAATAGCGGACACTACTAACACCGCTATATACGGTCACGACTCACGAGTGATCACGCACGCAGCAAGTAACCAATCCTAGTTTTGAACTGTGGCATGGCATTATACAAGTGCTAAGGTGATAACTAAACTTTATTGTGCATTTGTTAGACCGCATTTAGATACTGTGTTCAAGCTTGGTCCCCAACGTATGAGAAAGATTGTTGGTTACTAGAAAGGGTACAAAAAGGGCAACAAAAATGGTTAACGCCATTAGTAATTTAGAATATGAGGATAGGCTTAAAACATTGAATATGTTCTCACTTAAATACAGAAGATTAAGGGGGATCTTATTGAAGTTTTTTAAGTTTGTAAATGGTCAACAGATTGGGTACTTAAAGAACTTGTTCGATTTTGATAGGGAAAAAAGAGAGCGATGTCATCAGTATAAACTTATTGTTAAACAAAGCAGGACTAGACTACGACAGTCGTTTTTCAGTGGACGGGCTGTGAGCCATTGTAACAATTTGCCAAGTGATGTTATCAGTGCAACCACATTAGTTTCTTTCAAAACTGGGCTAGATAAATATTTTTCGGGAAAGGGTTTTGTTTATAAATATTCCTGGGATTAGTCTTAGTTTTAGTAATACACATGTGAATATACATAAGAACAAAACTAATTGAAATTTGCTGCTCACATAAAAAATGATTATTTTTAGGAGATGACGTGGTGTAATGTGTGGGACTAGTGTGATTACAGGGTTTGTATGGAATGAGTGTCTTGTGAATGTTGATTGCTAAATTCTGAGGATCGTGTGTTCTGGACGCTGTAGTGATAACGATGTATATGTACTCAGTGCTGGATGTTAAATTATGAAAATTATTAGTGTGTGCAAGTGATAGTGCCTGCGAGGCAATGTATATGTGAAAAGACGTGTCTGTTTCACGCATGGGGTTAACCGGTACACCAGCGACGGGCCATGAGGCTCTTGTTGTACTGGAAATTTATGAACTTTATGACTGATATAAGACCATTTTTCCTTCTCATTCCTTGACACTTATTCTTCAGCAGGATAGTAGAATATTAATTGTTGACAATTTTAAGTAATATTGCTGGAGTATATATTATGGATCCATTGATAAAAAGTATATATGTCGCGAGTGAATGGTGATTATGACANTGGACAGATCCACATTAATACGCCGCGGGGATCCTCCGATCCCTTCTCTTCTTTCATCGCTGTTTTCCTCTCTCGCTTTGTCACCAAGTCGATTCTCTCGTCAAAGATGGCAAAGGCAACGAGGCTCTCACTCAGTGCCATAGGTGCCTGGCCAAGACTGTCGCCGTCGCCTTGGCCTTCGCTGAGTCCGGATAATAGACGAGTGCCTTTAGCATCGCGAGGGGTCCGTGGTTGGCTGAATAGATAGAGAAGATATAGCTTTGTAACCAGGCCTTCAACGTAGATGGACATGGCCGAAGATGGTGATTCACCTGATGCAGCCCCTATAGATATAACGACAAATTAAAAATGTTCCCGGAACAGGGAAGAGTGTTGAATGGCATAGACAACTTTTGCCATCCAGCGCGCGCAGATGGATGCACCTAAGAGACAGGAGAGACCCCACAGAGACACCGCTTGTTCGGACGCGACAAGCACAATAACAGAGCGCTCTAGAAGCTCACTGTAGTCGTCGCGTGGATGTTAACCGTCGAGGAGGCGGCTAAATTCGAAAAGTAGGTTGTCGCGGGTGTCCTTCAGCTGCCATAGCATGGTTCAATCCTAGAAGGGCTTCGGTTTGGTTTGATCGATTAAGTCCCAGTGGGTGGCGATTCGAACAGGAGTATGTGAGATCCAGTAGAGGGACCGAAAAACGCCTTGGACGCCTTCTCGCACAGTAGTTAGTAGATGTTGTAGCGGCAACCCAATTCAAGCACTGTCTTCTCGAGTTCTGCTCAACGATAGAGCAAGCTCCTCTAGAGAGTCCTGTGTTTGTGGCAGATGGTGTCAAAAGAGACGGCTAATATCCGTCTCTTGCATGTTCCAATCCTCGAGAGCAGATAAACTCGTGTTACGCCATGCATAATACCTATATTAGTTTTCTTTACATCAGTGCAAAAGCTTTCACTAACAACTTCGACCGTCCGTCTGTCGTCCGTCTGTCTGTACCATTTATCAACTAGGAAACTACAACAGCCATCGAAACTAAAACTGATAGCATGATAACAAAACGCCATGAGGCCAGCTCATAGCCGTTTGTTTCAAGGCATTAGAGAAAGCTAATCTAAGTCGGACACCCCCAACTTGTTGTCACTAGAGTACTAGAATGTCATATTATAAAATTGTTGTTTTTGACAAAAAGTAGAAACTTTGACCTCGTTGAGGCAGTTCTAATTATTATTGTTTTCAAAAATATTTTACAACACAATGTATTTACCACAAATGGGCATCTAGAAACGAGCCCCGTTTCCGTAATAAAATTTTTAACAAAATAACCCCAAATAATGGCACCCTAATATGTTATATATGTATATATATATATATACTATATATATTAATATATATATATATATATAATATTACATATATTATATATAATATATTATATTTATATATATATACTATATATATTTATATATATATATAGTATATTACATATATATATATTGACCTCAATCTAACCAGTTTGGAAAAATAAAAATAAAAATTCGAGCGATAACTTCTGTCGTTTTTTTAGTTCCCCGTCCTTTGACTTTGAATTTGACCTGAAAGTTTGACCTCGATTTGTATAATTTGCTTTATTCCGCTAGAACTTGCCCTCAGCTACATCTGCGAAAAAATGAATACAATCGAGCGGTAATTTTTGACACCCAGTGGTGGATCTAGGTTTCGAGTTTGGGAGGGGCAAAAATTTTGCTACGCGTTTCGTCAGCGAAATTTTGTTGAGCGGGAGGAGGTAAGGGAGGGTCATCAGCAAAATCCTATTTTATCTAGTATAAAAAATGTTTTTATCAAGGGGAGCATGACAATTTTTTTGCTGAGGGGAGCCTCCGTGCCCCCCACCCCCCGCCTCCAAGCTACGTCCCTGGGACCTCAGGGATTGAAAAGGAACGTCACGAAAAGTTGTGTGTTGGCGGGGCAGCGAAACTTTGATCTCAGTTTTGAGAGAAACCCAACCAACTGGGTAATATTTTTGGCAGATAAAACCGAGGGGTTACCTACGTATAACTACCCACAAGAACAACCGCATGTCAGAGATCAAGATTTCCTGTCCACTCACCCGTGTCATGGCATGTGTTCCGCTTTGAGTTCTGACCCATGGCGACCGCTATTGTTGAGCGGGGGAGGTTAACATCACGATAACCGGAACAAAAATCACAATCTGCTGATCACCTTTTGTGGGGAAACTTACTCTGCGGTCTGCCTACACATATTTCGTTTGAGGGGGGGGGTCAATTTGTAAATTTTGTTCAAACCGTAGAATCCGCCAACAGAGGGGTTATCCCTAATTCCCTGCGGGGGGAGATTCTGGCCCCGGTAGTTTTTCGCCCGCCGCTTCCTGCAACTGTTCACGTCTATCGTCTTGAAACTTTCGGACTTTTTCCTAATATGAATGAACGCTGTGTTCTTTGAAAAATGTTAAAAAAATCGGCCAAAGCAGGAGGCGGCTCCAGGGTCATGTTTTTGGAGGGTAGTTACGAATGCGGCGGGTGTGCCGGCGCATACTTCCTTCGTAGTTTTGCGGGGGAATAAAAGCGTCCAGAAACTAAGTCGAGATGCTTGGGTACATCAAATACATTATTGGTTATACATATTTGGGGGCAGAGGCGAACTACAGGTTACATAAATGGGAAGCGATATCCTCCGTTAATTTAGACCAACTTTCAAATAAAGCAAGATGATATAAAGGCGTTCCGCACATGGTGGCCCCCCACGTTGTTTACCTTGAATCCGCCTATGCAAATTTGTTACCATTTAAACAAATAACAGCAACAAAGCCCACATGTGTACGTTCCCACGTCCCAAAGCACTTAAGGAAAAATACATTTTTTTTATCCAAAAATCCCACTACTTTTTATTTCTCCCTGAGTACGCTATGATTTTTAATTTTGTACCTTGTTGCCTTTCACACATTGAACAGCCATTCACATTGGAAGCTCAAAAACGTTTTGTGCATGCAAAATCAGTTGAATCACATGCACAATGACCTTTCAAAAAACACCCAAAATTTTCGTATTTTTTTGCCCCCTGGCCCCATTTTTTGAGCTAAAAAAAGCATTTCGAGGGTCCAAAAAAGAAATATTTCGTCACGACGAATCGAATGGTGTTCGTCCCATCGAAATCGGCCGGGCGGTTCTGAGATTTGGGGGGGCAGAATCTGCCCCCCACGCAGGTTAACGTAATTCTGACCGGCGCAGGGAATAGGGTTAAATATAATTACTTTCAAGACAAACCCATCCAGAGAATAAGGTCTACTCCCCAGTCCCAGTCCCCCTCTAATGCGTTCGAAATGACATGCATGCGTACGCCGTAAACGTTCTGAACACCTTGGGACGCTTTCTTTTTGAGCGGGGATTGGTGAAATCACGATTTCTCGGACATGAAGAATCACAACTTCCTGAACTGTTTTGGGAGGGGCAAAAAACATACGTTTGCCTACCGATATTCGTTTGGGAGGGCAATTGCCCATTTTGCCGCACCTTAGAATCCGCCTACTGCTGACACCTTTCAGTTCCCCGTCCTTTGACCTTGATTTTGACGTTGCAGGCGACGTGCTATAGCAAAATAAACATAAGATTCGTGTTTTCGTGGACTAGTTGACCATGCCAGCCAGCGGTAACTTCTAGCATTTTACAGTTCCCCGTCTTTGATCTTGATTTTGACCTTGATAGCGACGTGCTATAGCAAAATAAACATCAGATTCGTGTTTCTGATGGTCTTATTAACCATACATGTTATTGTTATAGAAATCAGAGGGCGGCCCTGATTAAGTAACTGAATAAGTCGCTTGCTTCACGGACATTACAAGGCTGGCGTGGTGTCCGCAAGTCGGCGCGGTTCTGATCTTACGAGCCTATGATCGATTTTAAAGGTCGCGTTGCCTGCATCTTTGTAGAGCTTTGAAATGGCTCATAACTGATGTTGATACCACCTTCCCACTCGGACCTCGGCCATGCCTCCGACTCCGGAGAGGGGGCGGAGCAATGGCTTGGATATCAGCCCAAGTCAGCTGCATTGATTTAATAATGGTAGGACAGCAGAGGACGCCAACCTATTTTAATTTTACAATCCAATACTAAGTAACCCATTAGGTCTTCCGTAGCCAATATGAGATTACATAAATTTTTAATTAGATATACAAGAGAAGGTAGTTGGAAAATGCGTACCCTATTTAATTATGATTGCTCCAAAAAAAGGCCAGAACAATTCAAAAAAGTGTATTAACAAAGCATAACTTATTTGATAAAGGTTGGACGTTTCAATCTGCCATAATGGAAAAAGGGATTTAACTACCACGGGAGTACATCTTATATTTTATATTTTATATCAGTCACATGATCACACAATTTTGGTCAAATACAAGCCAAGCCATGAGACGGTTGGCACTCGATAAATCATCGATGTACATATATTCGTAATTACGCGACTCTTGCTGGGTCCTAAGTTTACGAACAATAGTGCCTCCATTTTGGTTCGCAATCCTGGAGGGCAGAGAACAGCCGGTTTAACCGCCAATCTCTAATCATCAGCCCTCATCCTCTCTGTTATGGACTAGGTACATCAGCAACGGAAACTATCATAACTCAGTGTTTTAACAAAGCCTTTTTTGGAAATGCCAGTGCTTACACTGATCGGAACAGGCGACTCGATTTCTTTACTATTAGCATTCACAAACAATGCCAACATGATTCCTGCTGAAAAAGTCAGATTTTTGTGGATCCCAGATGAGTTCCTGAACAGGTCAGGAAGGACGTTGAAAAACTGTGGAAAAGACAACCTAAACAATATAAATGGGTCCCTGGGCATTTTAACAACACTAGAATGCAGCTGTTTAGGAAATAAACATCGAAATTTTCGCGCCGCTCCGCGGCGCAATTTACCTACAAAATGGTTTTACTGTTAATGCAAGCTGGCGTGACGACGAAGTCATTTGGGCTCTTTGCCGATAAAATCGGATGGCAACGAAAACAAGAGGTTAACACCGACTTAAAAACATCGTATTCGTTTCCATGACCTTGACCTTTGACATCCGGATGCAAATTTATTTATTGTGAGTGTGACGCAAGCTGGCATTATGTCGAGTTATTTGAGACACTTTCAGAGCAAATTCGACGGCAAGCGAAACAAAAATGAAGGGCCCCTTTAAGGCAATTGGGGCCCTTTCGAGAGCCATTTGGGCCCTTGTCTGGCCGCGGATCCCCCTGAGCGAAATCCTGGCTACGCCACTGCGTCTAGACGTCTCCCATATACCGATTTGTTGACTTTTACACATTGGCGGCGGCTTCACTTCTTTAACTGGATTTTATCGAGAGTTAATGACAAACATTGTTGGTGACCTTGGATGACCTCGGCTGACCCTGTAGAGGTCACTCAACACAAATTGCACCTGGATCTTCAGGAATGGCCGATGATAACATGATCCAGAAGAAATTGTGCTGCTATCTTGCGTGTCCTCAGAATCATAGGCTGCGGAACGGGGGCGTGCACCGGCCCAGCCAGCAATCCCGGTCCGATCCATAACGGGTTTTCCGGACTTCCACNCCTTAAATTTGTTATGGCTTAGGTTACAGATTTAGGTTTTTATACCAAATATATTGAAACGCATTTGCATTATGCCGTGAATGTTTACGGGCGTGATAATCCTCGCAGAAAAACAATAAATAATTGAAAAATAGTGAAAAATCGAGTGTTCAAGTCAGTGGCCAGCAGAAAACGTGAAAAGAAAGGAAATATAATTTTCGTTTATATGGCTTTATCAGATTTGTGAAACTTTGAGGTTTTGACCTCCCCCAATTCAAACTGTGCTTTTTTCGTTCAAAATTGACGCAATTTGTGGTGATTTTTTTAAATGCATAGGTGGCCAAATTCAAGCATCGTCATTGCAATCGTAACTGTAATCACGAAGTGGGTAAAATTCTAAAATTGTTGACGTCATTAAAGTTTTCCATCATGGGTTTTGGATCGTTTGGAACAATTGTGTTGACATTTACGGTGCTGGTAATATCCTAAACCCATTTTCGAAGTTTTCCACCAATTCATTAAACTATCCTTAAAATGGCTAAAAACAGAGAGAGAGGTGTGGAGAAAGGCAAGGGCGGATCCAGGGGGGCCAAAGGGGCATGGCCCCAACCACCCAAAATCCGGCACAAATTTGACACATTTCCCTTGAGTTTTGTCGTAAAACTACAGGCAACTTTAACTAGAGAAAGTTTGTTTTAAATCAGGTATTGATGCATAAGCAAGCGAAATCCGATGAGTTTTCAGAATTATGCGATCATTTTTTTGATTTGCCCCCCCCAAACTGTAAAAATCACACTTTCTGGATCCGCCTATGCTAGAAAGCAATAATAACTAGATCCCTACCGATAATTTCAGGCATTTAATAATGAACAAGTACTTTTTATTTTTTTATTTTCTAGCATTTATTGATAACATTTCAACGATTTATCAATCAGAAAACTGTAATAAAGAAATAGATCATTCAGAAAAGTTGGGGGGGGGGCCGACGCCCCTCCTCAAAAAGTTGGGGGGCCGCTGCCACCCCCCCCTGCCCCCCGGTTCTGCGTCTTGCGGTGCAGAGTGGCTCCTGGAAAAAGATAGGAGGGGCCCCTGAGCACTGTTAGAATGGCCCCTGTGGAATGTCGGTAGGGTGGACAATGCAGCCAGAGGCAGTTCCTTCACCAGGTCTTAAGGGCCCCTGGACAGACTGAGGGGTTGAGGGCCCTGGGTAAATTCAAAAAGGGCCTATGTAGGTCAAAGAGCCCTTGATTCAGACTAGAAGGGTCCCTGGGCGGTCTAAAGGGCCCCTGAACATGCACCTAATTGGTTGTAATCAGCACGGAGGGGCCCAGTGCCCAAAGGGGCCCCTTCAACGCTCGGGAGGGGGCCCTTTAAACGTTCGGGAACCTTTTTAGGCACCGCCGCCATGGGCGAAATTCTGTCTATACGTGTCTGCCTCAGAAGGGCCCCACAAGGCCGCTTCAGAGGGGCCCCCAGGCCGCCTCAGAGGGGCCCTCACGGGGCCGCCTCAGAGGGACCCGCACGGGCCGCCTCAGAGGGGCCTCTACGGACCGCTTCAGAGGGGCCCCTACGGGGCCGCCTCAGAGGGGGCCAACGGGTACTCCTCAGAGGGGGCCCCACATTTCGTAAGGGAGGGGCACAGGCCCGTGTGCCCCCCCCCCTTGGTTGCGCCTTTGCCGGTCAGCAACATTTAACATTTGGGCTGAGGATTGCAATTTTGGGAGGAAAATAAACGTGAAGTGCCCAGAAACGTTCCGCCGCCACTGGAAATGACCCAGATGACAGATCAGTCAAATAGTTTCTGAGATCAGTTCAGCTCTGAGTTCAGCAGTGTCTGGTCATTGTCCCCGACAAGCGGCTAATCGCATCCGAAAGAGGACCTCAATCATATTCTTCGACACAAACTAATAATTTACTTTCCTGCACTTGCTTGGATGGAAGTGCGCATGCGTGGTAGCGCCATTCGAACAACCAATCAGATTAATCAATAGGCCGGACGTCGTGTTCTCGTGCGGCGTGCTGCGGACTGCGGTATTTGGCGCGCTTCAAAATAGTGTAATTGATATAGTGTGAGCTAGGCAGTATTTTTTTAATTAAGCGTCATGGCAACGGAAGGGCCTACTCCCAAGAAGGTGAAAAAGATAGACGAAGCAGGAGATCTCGAAGAGAGCAGAGATTTTGATGCCGAGACCCAGAAGGCCCTAGAAGAGATTGATGGGTGCCAAAATGAGATTGACGCGCTGAATGAGAAGGCAAGCGAAGAAATCCTGAAGGTGGAACAAAAGTACAACAAGTTGCGGAAGCCGTTTTTCGAAAAACGGAATGAAATCATCAAAAAGATCCCGAACTTCTGGGTGACTGCCGTATCCTTTCGCGCGCTGTCTACCGGCGTCTGCGCCATGTTTGTATCAGACGTGGTTTGTACTATTGTATGTGCTAAACGGTGTTTATTTTGTATTCTGCACCATATGAGACTTAGGTCACAAGTATAATTGGGTAATCTTTGACTAAGGTACCTGAGTTGCATTACAATTGGCAGTAATTCAGACGGAGTGAGTGAGGCTGCGAAGCGGCCTCACTAACGTAGTCTTACAGATAGGCCAAAATCCGACTTCATTGTGCTTGCTTGCTTGCTTGCTTGCGTGGGTTTCAGGGATAACTACCGTTTCACTGCACTGATCATGCAAAAGTATCACTGATAACTTGGGCCGTAAAATAACACATGGTATAAGGCTACGTGAAAATATAACACAACTGAAGAAACTCTCCCATCCATAGACAAAAATTATATCGTTGCAGGATAAGCATGTGCTTTGAATCTTCGACTTCACCTCTGCAGGTGAGAATCAGAAATAAAAAATAACTAAATGCCCACAGAAGGTGCAGGTAAAGTGTTGTTTTACTATTGCAACAAACATTAATGCTTTCGCCTATCAGTTGCTGGACGAAAATGAAATAACTCGCTCTGTCTGCTTCATGCCATGCATGCTTTACTAGTATTTGACTAAGGTACCTACCTGTCAGTCAGTGTGCAATGTGTAGATAGTCAAGCGAGGCAGGCTTTGCAGTCAATTTGTTGACGTCACTGGTGTTATCCTATTAAGGTTTTGTCTCAATGAGAGTTGAGACTAAATGTTCATATTATTTAGGTTTTGTCTCAACCATAATTATTGTCCATATATTATTAAGATTTTGTCACTATCAGACTCTGTTAGATTTCTGGCCGTTTTCTGGTCAGGTGATTTGCTTATATACTATTACTATAAACTATTCTGGTCTGGCTGCACCCTCGCCTCTTGTTACACTACCTAAACACAGCGCACTGACAGGTATCTTAGTCAAAGGTTACCTATATTTGTGGATATTCTACAGAGTGAAGACTTGGTTGATTTCTACTGTCTGTCTCTGTAATTGCATCACATTGGAAACAACTGGTTTTCATCTTAATTTTGTGTTTTATTCTCTCACTCCCAACAGGCTATTTGCACCTATTTACAGAAAGACTTCCTAGACTTCCTATGGCAATGTGTGAGAGCCCACACCTGTCTTAGTCAGTCGGGGAAAAGGCCCAAAGAGAGGGCAGCATCATAGGCCTAAATTCTGCCGGCCAACAGAAATTGCGCGATCGGGTGGTGACGGTGAGGTCAAGACCAGCGCAACAAGCTCTGCTTAGCGCGGGTCTTGAACCTCGGAAAGCCATCCATACAAAACATTCTGACTAAATTTATTTACAAAAATAACATATAGATCTGTTCACGACCACCTGCGGTTCGGCGGTTACCAGCTGGCCCGCCCCTTTCCTCATGCGTCACCACAAGCAGGCGTCTCTTAACACTGAACGCCACACTGTGCAAGTTCACATAACTTTTTGATCGTACGGTTCGGCGGTTGCTTCGTGCCAACCGCCGGAACCGCAGCCGTGTGACATCATACCTTTCGCCATCATCATCATCCCCACTTTGAGTTACCCCTCCCGGCTTCTGACCACTGCTGACCGCCGAACCGCAGTCGACCGTAGGTCCGTGAACACTGAACAGGCCTCAGGATTTGAACCCGGGTCCTCCCACTCTGCAGGCCACCCCTTACCGGCTGAGCTTAGCAGGCAGGCTACTAACATCGTGTTCACATGCATGAACACGTTTTTCATATTTTGTCCCACTGAAGGGCTAGTATATTTTCGTCAAAAATCAACCAAAAACATCAAACATACACACACGAACACGATCAATGTAACAGAATCTTTGTATCAGACTTGTATAATGTATAATGAGAGTAACTGTCCTGACACGTCGTGTACTGGTACATTCATTGCACGGATCGCCGCCTGACTCAGCACAGGACCGGCGCGGCCTTCAGGATGAGACCGGCGCCGACTGCGGACTGCGGTCCGCCGCCCGCCGCTTGCCGTATGCTGGTCGGCCGTCAGGTAGACTCTGCCACCTGGCTGCACAGATCCTCGTGCATGTAGAAGAAGATATAGCCATTCCTCTGGTGACAATCCCCCATCACATCCGCCTCGCCCACACAGCTGACGCGACGGTCATCGTAGTGGAACCAGTGGTCCCTGCCGACGTTTGTACACGTCTGACACGTAGTGGCCAGAGTGGGTGGCGCCGCCGTAGTGGCTGATCACACCGACCAGCCGGTATGTGTTGTCACCGGCCGGTTCCGCCGAGCACACCGACCGGTCGTCCTCCACGCAGAACTCGGACGGGTGCGCCTGCTCCGTGGTGGAGTCAGTCAGCTCTCCCTCCTCCAGGAGCCTCATGATGGCCTCCTGCAGCTCCCGGTCCTCGTCCTCGCGGGTCCGCGAGGGCTTGCCGTCCGAGACAGCCTCCGCCCTCCAGCACCACCAGCTCGGCGGCGACCGGCGGTGGTGGCGGGGCCGGTGAAAGCAGCGGTCCGGCGGCGCGCTCTTCTGCCTCGTCCATTTTGCCGCGTAGGAAGACGAACGGAGACGGGGTCCGGACAGGAGCCGAGGCGCTCTCCAGGGAGGCGGCGGCGGCAGGAGAGGGAGCGGCACTGGTGGGCGAGGGCGGCGTGCGGGCGGGCCGGTGGGATGATGGTGTGGTAGTGGTGACATCACTCGGGGCGGTTTCCGGCTCACTCGAAGTCCGACAGAGTTCATTGGGCAGGTTTGTTACATTTCCACTTCGGGGCCTGATGACATCATCGGTCACGTACTCGTTCAGCCTGATTGGACATCATCTGGTCACTACTCGTTGTCAGCGATCAGAACTTTGGAGATGCCCACTTTTTCCTTGATCTTGGGACTCCGTCGCCCAGGAAGACACAGCTGTCTTAGCTTGTCAGTATCAGCGTCTCCGGCAGCTGGCTGAAAGCTACACGGCTGACATTGAGCTACACGGATGACTTTGCTTTGGTCCGTTGACTGAGTTATTAATTGATCCAGCTTTGGCTGGACGAGGGATAGCAGCTAGGTATTGTCCGTCATTGCTGGTTCATGTGAGGCAGGAGTGCCTAGTATGATGTGCTGTGTTGCTGGAGCAAGCATCTTTTCATGGCTTTAAATTGTCAAGGCATGTACTGAGTAGGTGAGATTTACCATGCTTATGTCAGTGTTAATGGGTTGTCAAATGTGCATCTTAAATTGATTTACACCATCTAAATCACTAACTCATAAGCATTAGAGGCTTTCTGTGCGTTGGTTTCTTATAAGTTCCTTGACTTTAAGCTACAGTTTGCCAACCACCCACAAGTGTCCGCCCTGTTGGATGAGGAGGAGGAGGAATGCCTCCACTACATGACGCAGCTCGAGGTGGAGGAGTTCGAAGACATCAAGTCTGGGTACAGGATTAAGTTCCACTTCTCGAAGAATCCCTACTTCTCAAATGATGTCCTCATGAAGGAGTTCCATTTGGGAACATCAGGTGGGTTGTGAATGAGCAAAGTGTAGTTTGGGGTGCATGCTTATGTGTTGTAGACGTAGTATGAGGTGAGAACTGAGGTTACTGACATCATTGATACATGTATTGTTGTCAATTTATTGTTCAAGTTATCAGGAAATATTTACCTTTTAAGTATTTTTCTGCATTATCTTATGCAACATGTATGACATTGCATTGAGTTTGATTTTAAAGATTAAAGGGAGTGAACCTACTCACATTGGTCATGTGGAGTTGTTGACACTAGTCTCTGTCTGTAGAACATATTTTTCTTAATTTAGTCATGTACTTCATTTCCCCAGAATCACTTTAGTTGCTGAGATATCCAAAAGTCGCCAATCACATACTGGCAGTACTTTATTATCGATAGTGCGCCAGAGAGCTTTTCGCTACTAGAAGCATTGCTCCTTAAATTACAACCGCAGGACATATAATGTTTAGCTCTGGCCAATAGAAAACAACTCGTGAGCATTTGATAAAACAGCTGCCGAACAGATTCTGATCCACTGGTAAACCAAACCTATACCCCTATACATTCCTCATAAGGTTTGTTTATCGTCTTTAGTTTGCGCCATTATATAAACATCTTTGCTACTCTGTTTATAGCTGACCGATCGTTTATGAGTTTTGGGAAAACAAAACAGATGCAGGAATATAAGAAAAAATTCAACTAAAGGCTCCAGACGTGAATGTATCGTAACCAATAATCAAAGCAAATATTTCTTACCGTTAATTACAAATATATTTGACATTTACAAAAGATAGCACACACTCCCTTTAACCCGCGGCGGCGTATGGAGGGGGTAAATATTACCCCCCCTCCCGGATTTTCCGCAATAACTAACCGCGCACTGCAGGGGGGGTTGATTTTCCGCCCCCCCTCATGTTTCAGGAGTAGCGCACAAAAACGGCGGCGCGCAGCGCCGCCAAATTTCGCTACACCTGTTTTGGCATCAATTACCCACACTTTGGGAAAAGTTTTGACTGAGGTCATCTCAAGGTCAGGTCACAAGTCCATGTCAAGCTGAAACCTCACTTCAAAAATGTTTGTCTACAACCTCGTTTCGTGCCAAGCCAACAGTTTTTTTGTCGAAAAGTTTGAAACTTGCAGGATTTTCATAAGAATATCAGTACCTAACAAATTCGTTTTTATCTCGGATTTTTTTGCGTTATCGGTGACCAAAGGTCAGGTCAATTCCTGACCTCCCCATTATAAGTGAATGGGAAAATAAACAAATGCTTCCCTTTCAGAAAATATGCATTGGATCAGTTATCAGGCTAATTCTTTCAGAATCATGCTATTTTAGCTCATTCTAAATGATCAAGGTGCAATTGTTGCTCAGTGATCTTTACAAGGTCATCTGAGGTCATATGAGGTCATCAGCAAGTGATTTGCTAATAACTCCTATAAATAGTTATAGCAATGGACTGTAACTTGTAGATAATGAGACAGCAAGAAATTAGTGACACTCACACACCTCTGTTCGTTACTCCCATGAGTGCGAGCTGCTTTCTGCACACCATTCTAGCTCTGAGATCATGATCCCTACGGGAAGTAAGACAAGCAATATAGATAGCACTTGACTTGTAGTGCGTACAAGAGTCTATGAAGATAATCCACCCCGTAGAGCCTAGTGTTACCCTCGGACTGATTTATATTGTTTGTCAAACAAAGTGCGCTGTAACCATTCCAGATAATGTCAAGAACAAACACCACCATATTTGAGAGCGATCAAATATTGTGCGTTACATCCATGCATCATTTCCATTAAGAGGACCTGCATGACTAAGAACTTATTGTCTGAGGCTCACGCGAGACCACCAGAAATAATACAACTAATGTCTCTAAAATAACGGTATGTTACCTTGAACCTGTGCTATCACCTCTGGATGAGAGCCTTATAAAAACGATATCACTCGTAAAAGAATACAAACACTTTTGAGACATACATGCGACTTGCAAATTTAACATGTATAGCTAGTACTGAATTTTTCTCGTCTATCTATATTCTCGAGCGCTTTTGCATCTGGCATAAAGCTACTCGAATGCGAGTATCTCTTGAATAAATTCGGACACCCCCGGGTTTACTTGTGCGACACACACAGAAGTGCTAAAAAGAGTCTCTACAAAACACGGTTACATTCGAGTACCATCAACCTTAGAAATTACACACACGTGCGTGACCTCAGAATTATATGGTGTATGCTCTTTGATCATCAAACACGACTACAATACATATCCAGCGCGGATAAGAGGCTGGCCACTCAGACAGCTTATCTGGAGAGGCAAACGATTTTCTCTCTGTCGTCTGTGACAGACTCGGCCTCACGGTTTTGGAATCTCCCATCGAAGGAGGCGGCGAAATCAACTCTCCCAACGATGTGTCCTGCGTTGTGGTAATTACGAACGCTTGTAGAACGCGCAAACCCACTCCCTGCAGTTCCGCGCTGTGAAGGAGTGAATTATTTAACAAAGTAATCCCAGTGTCAACAATCGACAGTAACGTAGCGTCAATATCTCTCCAAGTATGTACCATTTGGCATCCTGATATTAAGATAACCTAAAAAAAGATAACCTCCACTCCCAAAATATTACCCAACGATAATTTAGAACTCTTGGAGATAATGGAGTTGATGACGTCATGTCATCCCATATGTATATCTGGTTAGTGCTGCTATAGTTATGAATAAACGAGATACGATAACAACAATAAAGCTTTAATGCAAATTGCTAACAATGATCCTTAACTATAAACCGTTATAAGAAAGGAAAGTTAATTGTCTACTGAGATCCCAGAAATCAAGCGAAATCTTCGTAGCTTATCTCCAGAAATTGTAAGTAATCATGGCTGTTCTGAGTCGCCACCCTCTTCAAAGGTCCGAAAAAAAATTGTTTTAATTACCGAGGTACACACTGTTCTCTCGAAAAATACATAAATTGTTCAAGAGTTTTTACCGAACCATTTTATATAAGAAATACCTAAATGCTAGTATACGAATATATACCCCACATCCAAATGTCTACATAACTTGGGTAAGAATCATTATTTCATCATCCTGACTAAGAATCTCCTATAGCACTAATAGATATTAATATTGAGCAGTAATACCTCCATCAACTTTTTCAATTTTATGTTTAATAATTATCCTAATATCCTACGTTATATAAGTCCTGTGTCATCAGATATGACTCATAGATGTTCACCTTATTATATAGATGTTCATTGAGACAAAACTGACCTAGAAACATGCATTGTTTATTCATAATAGTCAGTTTCCAGTTTTGACCTTAGATGACCTGATCTTGACGTTTTATAGGGTCAAGTTGTAGAAAAGTCTGTTGCTACAGATTTTTACGTGCAAAATAAACCCCTTAAACATTGTCACAAGACTTTCTTTGACCTCTTCGTGACAGTACCTCTTGTGACCTGACCTTGACCTTTGCAGCAAGTTTCACTTTTGACTTAATGCAGTGAGATGTATTACACCCTTTGAAGAGCTTTGATTGTGGCATTGATAGTCTTAATCAAAGGATTCTAATGAAAGTATGAACTAGTAACTCACAATTTTAACCCGCGCGCCCACTGGGGCGTGTTTGAACACCCCCCCCCCACCCTCATGTTTTTTCAAGATAGCGAAAACGGCGGCGCCGTAGCGCCGCCAAATTGCATAACTAATCACTAATGTCTTTCCGAACATTTTGCGAAAATTTAAGTTTCGTGTCAGGTCAGGTCAGGTTCACCAGGTCAGGTCAATTTGACCCTACTACAAGAAACGTTTGCGGTCGTGCCTGATGACTACAGTTTCTAAGGATCGATATCAAATCTTTTTAGGATTCATTAAGGCATTAGTATCTACAAAATGATATCTGTATTTTTTGTATCGGTGACCTTAGGTCGGCTTCGTCAATTTTGCGATCTCCCCATTTATAAGTCAATGGAGAAATTAATCAAATGCTTTCTTTTCGATGATTAATCAGTCCAGTTTACCTCTGGCATGATGTTATAATATGATATATTATGATCCAAGTGCAAGTTTTGCTCAGAAACGATAACGGGGTCATCCGAGGTCACCAAACACCTTTTCGTCAATAAACTCTGGCCGATAAATGAAAGATAGAGAACTGCCAACTCTACACCAGTTGATGTTTGTCTCGTCAAAGACACATTCTACTGATATGCAACATGACCTACTTGGGTATCACCATTTGGACCTTGACCTGAGGTCATTTTTTCAAGTTGACTACATATAAAATTGTTATATATTTCAAATGAATTGACGAGACAAACACGATGCGCGTAAACAGTAGACGTTATCTTCTTAATATAAGAATTATTCACGAAAGTATTTTTGCCCAAAAATTCAGCTTTTTTAGACTTTAATGACCTCTAGAGTCGCTGAACTCATTGACCTGAGGTTCAAATTTGTAGGAACGATGTTCGATTGCAAAATTCATTGGCTAGCGATTTCTTTTGAACTGTTTGTTCTAGATAGCATATAGTTTCCGAGAATTTGGGTTTCTGGAGCGATGTCCTTAAAACTTGAAAATTTGACCTTCGATGACGCCTCTGGTGACCTGAGTTTTTGACCGTGAGCGAAAAAAGTCTTAAGTAGTTTCGAAAATGATTTTTGATAACGATCGAATGGTGTCTTTTGTTGGCTCTACGTGCCATGGAGCCGAGTCAGAGGGGGTGTTCCAAACACCCCCCCCCCCAGTCGGCGAAGAAATGCAGAGGCCCAGTGGGCGCGTGCTAAAGGAATATATGCCACCGTTTAACATTAGTTTTTAACTGAGATAGTCCAGATTGTCCGGGTGTGTGCTGAAGAAGATCCCATAAAAAATCCGTAATTTTCCCTTCAAAGCGACTAGTTGCTGAGTTTCAACGCAAAAACGCTGGTCATATGTTGTCATATATTTCAACGTCACAAATCCCGTGACGTTTCGCATACGTCATCAGTAGTTACTCCACTGTGTATTGCACCGCACTTCGCTTTTTTTGAAACCGTCCGCCCCAGTATTTCAGTTATCCTTGCGTCCGCCCGACCGCCACCGACGCCGTCAGGGTTGCGTCGGCACCATATGTTCACGTATGGTGCCCCACGTCCCTACCCGGCCGCGAGCGAGCGCCGTCGATCCAGCAGTCGCGTTTCACGCCTACCGGTGCCACCCATCTGCGGTGCCGCACACAGCTTCACTGGCGGGCGCAAAGTTTGCCATTCGATGCCTCCTGTGACGACCACAACTGCTTTGGTGACGCAAGATTGGTGTGAGTCACATGTAAAACATATACTATTTTTCAAATTTCAACAAATTCTGACTTTTTCGCAAAAATGAAATGCCAGGACCGTAATCAGGACATTGCTTCTCCATCATTCTACATACTTTTCCCAAGGTGCTATATCCCTTTAACTCGAACTTTCCAATACCCGGACCCGTGACCGGACATTGACCTAACTGAAAAATTTCGTATTGCATTCATCGTTTCATTGAGAGCTTTCGATCGCCCCTTGCGCGTCTCGCTGCGGTTATTCGTTTGGAAGATAAGGGGGGGGGTAGGTAAAAATTTTACCCCCACCTTCCTTACCCGCGCGTTGGCTGGAGGAAACCCCTACTGCCGCGCGGGCTAAAGCACAACCATAATTTTTTAATATATTTTTTTTTGAAATTTAAAAGCAGTATTTATGCTTCTTTCAGAGTTCATAATTGGTGTTTTTTTCCTGCACTATTGGAAGCATGATATATCTGGTGCATTTGTTTCAATCTGTGCAATGTTGAATACCTCTTGTTGCACTTCCTCTCAACAAATTGCTTACACTGACTGAATACTCGTCGTAGGGGGCCAAGTTAATCCGCCGAATGCAGCACGTATTTTTTCTGAAGCATTTATTGATTGATTTTGGGAAAACAGTTCAGATAAATGTTTCATGTTTGTTTTGTAATTATTGAATACCTGTCTGTTAAAAATTCTGGAAAATATCAAATTTATTTTAAACATGGTTCAAAACACTAAATAGGTCGCCTTTCGGGACAAAACTAAAACTGTCAATTTTAATGCATTTTTTCAAATGCTTTTTGATTTATATAAGTTTGGTACATATTTGCACAATATGAAGTGCAGGAAATATATTACATATCTTCATGATAACCCCATTTGCCACAGATCCCAAGTCCGAGTCGACCAAGATCAGCTGGAGCAAGGACAACATGAACCTGGTGAAGAGCGCGAGGAGTCGGCAAGAGAAACTGAAGCAGGGCCGGAAGCGCGGGCTGGACGTCAAGTCGTTCTTCCTGTGGTTCGAGGACCACGAGGACCCGTCGCAGGACGACATCGCCGAGGTGATCAAGGACGACATGTGGCCGAACCCGCTGCAGTACTTCCTGGTGCCCGACATCGAGGTCGAGAACGGCGTCGAGGAGGAGGAGGAGTAAGTGGAACGGTGCTCAGGCGGGCAGGGATGGTTTGGAGTTCGGAATGGATGGTTATGGGCTGTTTGTATGATTGCTGTGGAACTAACCCTACCCTGTGTCATAGACATTAAACTGTTGTTGAAGTCATCCAAGGAAAGTGATAGAACCAAATTTATTACATATTTCTTCAAATTGCTTGTCCTGTAAGTTCTTTTTTCGTAGAATTGTGACACACTGTTTGAAAGAGTCAGTTATATATTAATATATTCATTGGAAAAGAGTAAACTCTGTCAACTTAACTCTCGCGCCGGGCCGGTGCTCTGGCGCCACCTTTCTCTCGGGCCGGGGGGGGGGGTTTTTCGACACCCCTTCTAAACTCGGCTCTTATGGGACCTAGACATAACAAAAAGTACCGTTCGACGAGCTCGTCAAAAGGGATTTGGGAACTATTTCATGAAAAATTTTATCAGTTCAATATTAGAGTCACCAGAAGGTATCAAAGGTCAAATTTTCTCAAATTTTTCCGATTTAGGACAATAGCTCCAGATATCCCCCAAATATCTCGGAAACTATGAAGCTAGGAAGTAAAACAAGTATGAAAGAAGCATTAGATAGATATTGCAATCGCAATCGCACCCTATGTCCTCAAATTTGAGCCTCAGAATCAATAGTTTGGCTCCCAGAGGTGCATCAATGTCCCAAAAATGCAGTTTTTGGTAAAAAATATGTTTCCTGAATACATTTTATCTAAAAATGACACTTAAATGATTTTTACACTATCGTGTTCCTCTCGTCAAGACGCTTTGAAAACATATGACAATGATGACCTCGTAACGTCAACTTCAAAAATTTGACCTCAGGTCAAGGTCATTTGGTGACCCAGATAGTCATGTTGCATATGGGCGACGGGACAGAGATAAAATACAGTGGTGTTATCCGCTCGTCTCTATTCATTATATCATAAGTTATTAGCAAATCATTGCTGATGAGCCTCAATACTCAGATGACCTTGTAGAGATCTTTTAGAAACAATCGCACCTAGGTCATTCAGAATGAGCTTAAAAAAACATGATTCTGAAATAATCACATATCCAATGCTAACTTTTCCAGAATAAGAAGATCTGTTTATTTCCCATTCACTTATACATGGGGGAGGTCAGGAAATTGGACCTGGGAAACCCCCCCTTAAGGTACCGTATCGAAAATCCAAGATCTACAAACTTTAGATAGTCATGCTCTTATGAAACCCTGTAAGTAGAAACCAATCTGCTAAAACTGTGGCTTGGTGGACCGGCAACTTTTTTTCGGAGGAGCGGTTTACTTGACCTGCTGGGACCTGACCTGACCAATGACCTAGTTGCAACTTTTTTTTTGAAAGCTGTACAAAGATGATCGAACAGTACTTGAAAATGTTGGCGGCGCTACCGCGGCCGCCGTTTTTTTCTCTGATATCCAGGAAACCTAGGGGCGGGTGTCTAAACACCCCACCTCCCGGCCCGGCCCGGGTTAATGTCATCTGTCAATGGCTGAGGGCTGTAACCTTAGGCCTGTTCATCGTTCAAGGCGCTGTGGCCGCCGTGGCGAAAATATTGGACGCCATCGGCGGCCGCCGGTGTTCAAGTTGCTCAAATTAAGCTCCGCCTTTCTGGCCGCGGGCGATGCGGAGGCCACAGACCCCTTGAACAGGTCTCTTGTTTTGTTAAATGACTTTGTTTTATTTTGCCTTTGTTTCTTGTCTGATCCATATTGTGTATCATGTTTGTCCGGTTGCAGGCTGTGCCGGGCTCGCATATTTACAATGCGGCTGTTTATTTGATACGTTTCTGGAGACTTTTTAATCTGATTGTGATGTGGCGGCAAATAAGCAGCTCGTTGAGCGGGTTCAGCGGCGAGCGACGAAGATGGTACCAGAAGTGCGTCACCTGCCCTACCCCCTGCCAGGGTTGGCATTTTGCCCGGGCAAAAGGGTTTTGCCCGGGCTAAAGGGTTTTGCCCTGGCCAGTGGCTAAAACTAGGTTTTAACCGTTTTCTCCCGGGAGAAAGTGGGCAAAGACTGGAGCGAGAACCTGGTCCAAAACTGGCAAAACCGATCGGAACTAAAGAATGTAAACGACTATATTATTTTATCCGTTGGTCGATTTTAACTGTTTTTACTTCTGAGCCTATTAATTATGCTACAGTGGTGTCAATTTAAAGTTGGAATACTCAAATTTCAAGCAAAACATAGGTTCATGACCAATGACCTACAAAATGTAGTTTTCACTTTTCACTTTGGCGACATAACCTGTATTTGAAAGGCATGCACTACCAGTTTTTTTCTCAGGGGGGGGGGGGCACGTTCGGAAATCAAATTTTGCTCCTCGAGGCATATGGCTGCTGACCGGGGGGGGGGGATAGGGTGGGGCGGTCAGAGAACTCATTCCTATCTAGTTTAAATTTAATTTTGCTCAGGGAGGGGGGAGATAGGCCCCCGTGCCCTCCTTGCTACGTCCCTGTTGAAGTGGCAAGTATCACAGAAAAAGGTGAAAATTAACTTAATTTATTAAGTTATTGGTTTTCGACAAGGCGCAAATTATTATATTATTGGATTAGTAAATTGGCCGTAAAAATAATCTATTTGTCATTTATTATTTGTCAACGATATGACTCTTGAATCAATTCATAATTTCCGTGAATATTTACAGTCCTGCTCTGTACAGTCACAGAGTCACCAGCAGGGTTCAAAGTTATGTTCGGGGATGCATATGGATTTGGTACCGAATGGCATCCGACAAGTTGTCCGGAGATATCGCTTCGCGACCTCGATTCTGGCAGCCATCTTTGGAATTCAAACCACTTAGGTCGAAATTTATCGGCCGATTTTTTATATTTGGCGTTAAACGATCAACTATAATAATGTTATTTTAATTGTCGCACAAACCTCACCGCCATGTACCGCTTCGTCTTGGACCTATTCACAAAAACATTTCAGTGCGCATGTAAAAGCCGATGGGTTTTGCCCACCTGGCAATGAGTTTTGCCCACCTAGTTGCCCACATGGGCAAAACTAGTTTTACCCGCCCGGTTTGAATCATGGCTTAAACCGGGCAAAACTGGCCAGTGGGCAAAACTGTGCCAACCCTGTCCCCTGCGACTTCGAGCGCTGGGGTTACCATCGCTGTATTACCGGCGTCGTCGGGGAGACATGATCATGGCTTATCAACTGCTCCATGGTGGTCTCGACCTAGATCCGCAAGTCTTCTTCGACACATCAGTCGACAGGGACACCCGAGGACACCCGTGGCGGCTGGTCAAGCCGCGAGCAGTCTCCCGTATCCGGTGCAACGCCTTCTCGGCTCAGAGTTGTGAAGCGATTGGAACAGCCTACCATCAGCAGTTGTCACCTCGGACACAATGAACCAGTTTAAGAACCGTCACATTGGGCGCGCATCATGTACACAATCCCTCACGCAGACGGTTAGAAAGACTACCCAAGAAGCTCGACTGGAACGGATACTAAAGGCCAAGGGCCTATCTGAATTCCGTACATCTTAAGTTAAGTTAAATAACTGATGGCTCTGTGCTCGTTTCAGGGGTGACGTTGATGAGAGTGTAGTGGTGATGGAGGAGGAAGATGACATGGATGGCGAGGAGGAGGAGGAAGGTACGTCACTTCCACCGGATCCCCTGATTACCCTGGCTGCTGTGTAATGAGTAGTGGCTTTTGCTTTGATTTTGCAGTGGTCTAATGCTGCGTGTGTAAAAAAATCATGGTGTGTGTGTGTGTGTGTTTGCTTGTAGATCTTGTTTAGCTTGTCAAGTAGAGTTGACGTATTGTGTTTTGTGCTGGCTTTGATTTCCTGAAGACCTGCGTATCAAACTGCTTGTTTTTATGTTTGAAAAGCAATTAGGATATTTTTGTTCACTAACAACTTCATATACAAAATATTATCTAATCCACGATGGTATGAGATAATTGCTACAAAACCATTAATTTTGTGGCAAATATGTGCCTTAACCCGCGCACTGCAGGGGGTTCGCGCCGAACACGAACTGCAGGGGGAGGGGGGTGATTTCCGCCCCCCGACCGTTGAGATTCTCCAAAACTCAACGCAACGTAGCGACAAGCGGAAATAACGGATTGGAAAATAGTCTAAGGCAAAGCTCTATCGAAGTATTTTCAGTCTTTTTCTTGCTCAGGTCACAATTGGAGGTCACCAGTGTCAACCAAAAGGTAGATTTTCCGGTTTTTCAGGACTCTGTTTTAGGACTCTTTTTCCAGAACCCCCGGATTATCTCGGAAACTATGATAGCTAGGAGCAAAGATGTAGAGGGGCAAATCATAGCTATTGAAATTGCAATCGCGACCCATGTTCTCAAATTGGCTAGATCAATACTTTAGGCTCCAGAGGTCGATGAAAGGCTCAAAAATATCTGTTTTTAGCAATTCAGTTTTTCGTGAAAGGATGTCACCTAGACAGAATAGGGATAAGACATTTTGACGCATCGTGTTTGTCTCATTGATGCGCTTTGGAAAATATATACTGACTGGTAAGGTCACTTCAAAATTTGACCTCAGGTCAAGGTCTTTTGGTGACCCAGGTACGTCATGTTGCATATGGGTGGGCAGCGGCAGACGAGGACGTAGCCATTGGGTGTTAACTAAATCGTCCTAGTCTCTTTTCTATCAAGAGTTATTATCAAATCATTCCTGATGACCTCAGATGACCTCAGATGACTTGTAGAAATCACTGAGCAACAATTGCACCTTGGTCATCTAGAATGAGCTGAAATAGCATGATCTGAAATAATTAGCCCTGATAACTGATCCAATGATTTTTCTGAAAGGGAAGTTTTGGTTTATTTTCCCATTCACTATAATGACCTCCAAGTCAAAACTTTTTCCAAACTGGTGTGTATTGATGCCCAAAACAGGTGTACAAAATTTGGCGGCTGCGCGCCGCCGTTTTTGCGCTACTCCTGAAAAACCTGAGGGGGCGGAAATCAACCCCCCCCCAAAGTGCGCGGGTTAACACGCGCACTGGAGGGGGGCACTTTTGTGCCCCCCATATGTTTTTCGTGAATATCTCAAAAACGAAGCGGCGCAGGGCGGTAATGTTTGTGCGACATTTACGGCACACAATAGGCGGTCGTTTTGACGTAAAAAAATCGAAAGTCGGTCGGCAAATTTTTTGAGTTATATGGATTTGAAATTAAATGGCGGCCAGAATACGAGGTCGGCAAGCGATATCTTCGGACAAGCAGTCAATCGGGACGATTCAAACGCCATTTGGTAACCAGTGTTGATCTTCATCCCCAAACGGATTTAAAGACACATTGCAGTTGACGTGTGACGTCACATATGTCAAATCCTCAAAAAGGTGACATTTGGCCCGATTTGACCTTCATGACCTCGTTTGACCTTTAAGATATTGACCTACCAGGTCCACCAAGATTTCAGCAGAATGTAGACATCACAGCCACTCTACCTACTCTGTAAGATTTGAACGTTCTAGCTATCCATACTTTTCGGAGATCTCACGGGGGGGGGGGGACACTAAAGTGCCCCCCCCTCCAGTGCGTGTTAGTACATACCCCTCTCCAGTGCGCGTGTTAACTGTTTTGCCCTGTCGTACTTGAGACGCACAAATTTATTTAGATATGTGAGTAAAGAATCGTAAGGAAAATAGCAGATAATCTTTTTTAAATCGAAAGAAAAATCAGGACAGTACTATTCCTGATTATTTGCAGGGGCATTGTCGGTTTTTTTTTTTTGGGGGGGGGGTTCGTGTTCTACAGCTGCTGACCCATGTGCGAGTTCAGTGGAGCTTTATGCTGCTTACAGGCATAGCCCAGCACATTTTAGAATAGCCCAGCACATTCTAGATTGTCCATATAAAGGGTCATTACGAGCGAGCGCGAAGCGCCCGCTCGTCTTTACGTGGTATATGGGAAAAATCTGATTATGAGCGGCCCAACCCAACCCATGGCGACGCTTTTGAGCTTATATCTTTGCAACCACACGTCCGATTGACAAACGGGCTTCTTTGCTGAGTAGCCCCATCCAATCAATACTGTTTTTTTTTTTTTTTTTTACTCAGTCCGACTCGTATGGGTGACTACCGCTGCGCGTGGCGCGTGCCGCGTGAGGGTTGTTGTAAAGTTGTTTTGTCGCAAAAACTCCGCAACGGCTGGGCTGATTGTTTCGAATTTGTTGTGTGGTTAGGGACCCCTCAGCCGCCGCTTTTCCACTAGTCAGGGGTGGGCTGGGGTGCCTCTGCACGTGCGCACGTGCACATCCCTATTTCATATCTCAGGAACGGCTGATCCGATTGTGTTCCAATTTGATGTGTTGTTAAGAACCCCTCAGCCGCCGCTTTTCCCACAATGTCCAATGTTAGGGTGCCTATGCACGTGCGCACGTGCACACCCCTATTTCTATATCTCAGGACGATGAACCGGTTGCTGTTCAAATTGTGATGTGTGGTTAGTGCCTCTCAGCCGCTGGCTGTCTTTTCCACAAGTCAGGAGTGGGTTGTCTGCAGTGCGCGCCTTTTTGTATCTCAGAAACTGCTTTCCCGATTGAGTTTAAATTCATCATACATTTCCTTCGCGCTCGCTCGTTCATCGCCAACTAAGGCGCTTTACTGGTTTTGAAGAAAACAATGTGTTATGTTTTGAGCGGGTAATGATGGTGTTGCCTTTCCGGCCGAGGCTTACAATATCTCTCCGTCCCCATCCCTCTTCTGAACCCGAATGTCGGGGTACCGCCGCCGGATGACGCCATGTTTTTGTCCGCCGTGACATTTTGCGGCTACTGTGTACGGCCTGTCTGACCTCTGACATACCTTCCTGGCTTCTGTTGTCTGCTGACTCATGTTGGGGTGGCTCTGAACTGAGTCGGTTTTCAATGGTATATTTGATTTCAGATTGGGGGTAGATGACTGTCATGAGTGGGCACACACACGTGTTGCGTTTTTTCCTTTTTTCAGAGTTTTGCGACTCAGAAAGATGGTTATGTTATGAGTTGCTTTTGTTTCCCTGAAACGCCTTATTTAGATAAGAATTGCTTTGAGATAGCGTCAGGATTTTCGAAGTTCAACATGTTTTTGTTTTGACTTTGAAACCTTCCATCTACATAACGTAGATACTAGGTTTATCATGACTGTTCACTAATGTCAACATGACAAAGGTGTGGGTGTTGTTGCTGAGAACATTTAAAGGGAATGTTTCACATTAACATAAGATTTGAGTTGAGATGGCCAAGTTGTTGGATTTCCAATTGAAATTAAGTTAATTTGTGAAGTTAGAAACCACCCACAGAGGTCTAGATCGAAGTAAATTTGAGTTTTGGTTTTTGACCCCATTGCAAAAAAAAAAGGCCCCTAGTGGTATAGGGGTAGCCTCTTAAAGCCCGATGTGGTCATCCCTTTTTATAAATGTTGATGATAGTATACTTGTTTTACCATTTGGCTATACATTAGCCAAACACTAGTCCGTACATCATTGCAGCGTGAAATTTTTTTATATTCCAACAATCCTTCATAAATGACGTCAATCAGCCCAAAATACTAAAAGTTAGTTTTTTTCATCGAAATTGAGCACTGTTTGTGAGACACAAATATCAGAATCGTGTCTCGGGCAGCATTTAACTTCATATTTTGCACCACAAGCGGCGTGCATTGGACAACTTTCAGAGAAGTGAAACATTCCCTTTAAGTAGCTCTATGTAGTGTGGAAAGCTATCTAAATTGTCTTGCTAACGTGCTCTCTACGGAATGCATTGACTTCTGGCAGTCCATCGAACGCTTGCCAGTTTCGGCCTAGCATTGTCTGTTCATTGGCCCGCCGGACTCCGTTCGTACTGTTCACTGACCCACCAGGACCCGCTTCCTGTTCACTGGCATACCATGTACCGCCCGTCCTGTTCAACAACAGGTACTGCTCTTCCTGTTCTTTTGTGTCCATCTTGGCCATCGGGTACTGAGCTGCAGCTCTCCAGTGCCTGAGCCGCGCAGCTGCCGGCCTGTGACGGCTCCCTTCTCACCACCGCTGCAGCTCTCCAGTGCCTGAGCCGCAGCTGCCGGCCTGTGACGGCTCCCTTCTCACCACGCTGTCACATTCGCCGCCCTGTAATCCCTGACACACTGTAACCCCGCTCTGTCCGGCAGAGGGTCTGGAGGACGAGGAGGACGAGGCGGACGACGAGTGAGCCGCGAGACAGAGCTGGGGCGGGACGGGACATCACGTGGGCATGACGACCCAGGGCCGAATTCGCAACGCCGTACCGACAAAGCCAATTCATTTGTACATACTCAGGACTTGTCATGTTGTGCGGTACTTATCCAACTCTCGGTCGACGGCCCTGCTCTCGTTTGGTTTACTTGTTTTGGGACGGCGATATTTTTATATGTCTGTAGGCCCGGGGGCCGGCCGCCGCCGCTGCTGCCACTGCCGCCGTCCTCTGGGTGACCTCATCGCCAAACACAGAATCGACGCAACTGGCACAGAAAACAAAGCCGGTTGGTTGTAAGCTAGGGCGTTCGCCGTTTTTCGCTGTGTTGCCGTGGGACAATATAAATTGAATTTCCATCGCTGTTGCTGCTGTGAGCGAGTTGGTGTTCTGGCAGTGGAGATGTCAGGTGGCTGCAGTGGCTCCAGGAGATGGGGCTGACGGCTGGAAGATAATGTATGGGGCATGCCTAGTAATGTATGGGGCATGTCTAGTAGTAAGGCAAATGTGGACCGTTTTATGTAGTCGCAAACAGTTATACGAAGAGAACTTGGCGCATACCTAAATTACCTAGTGATTTAAGATCACTCGTTAGACAAGCCGTACGCTCGTAACACATTCCTTTTGTCGCTTTCTAACTTTTGTTGAAAAGCCTATCTTTTAGCGTAGTAAGAAAAATGTGAATCGTTTTGTGTAGTCACTAACAGTTAATGCAAAGAGAGCTTTGCGCATACCTAGTGATTTAAAAGCACTCATTAGACGAGGCGTACGCTCGTATCACATTCATTCCGTAGCATTACAGCGTTTGGTTGAAAAGCCTAGCTTTTGGTGAGAAGAATGCTCGAGTTGATTGTTCGTGGACGGTTGTTACGATCGTTTCACCGCCGAACCGCCGGCTTTGGGTAGTAACTATAGATGGCGCTTCCAACGCATTATAGAATGCGCTGTATCTGAAAACCGAATCTGCGTCTGGGAAGTCTTCTCATATGTTTATTGAATGCAGGCGTATTTAAAGGGACACTGCCACCAGACATGTGCTCGGATCCCAAAAACGGATCTCGGGATCTGATCTATGGGATCTAGATCTCGGATCCGCTGGGATCATAGATCCACCTTCACAAATTGTCGATGAATCCACTGGGATCATAGATCCGACTTCAATATTGTCGACGGATCCCGGCTGGATCCGAAGATCGCAGGCACCATTTGCATCTGGGATCCATGGGATCCAGAATCCGCCATTATACATGTTGTGTATTTCGGAACCAAAATCTTAAAAGATAATTTCAGTTACTTTCATTCGTGTTATGAAACTAGCATGGGTTCATGTTCATTACGTCTATTTTGTCGATAAATACTATAATGTGATGACCATAAGTATCGCAAGTCGGATCGGAGATCGTTGGGATCGATGATCCATTTCCATTGTTTATTAATGGGATTCTGTGGGATCCAAGATCCGTGCAGAAATTTAATTCGAAGATTCCATGGGATCCAAGACCACTGTTTGTAATTTGTTCATGGGATCCAGTGGATCAAAGATCGAACATTGCCGTTCTTGTCGAAGATCCTCTGGGATCATAGATCCTACTTTCACCCCCCCCCCCCCCCCCCCCCCCCCCCCCCCCCCCCCCCCCCCCCCTATACCATGCCACATTCTGGACTGCCACCTTCTCCAAAAGTTCTAAATGTTACGCCGCTTGTGGTGCTAATATGAGTAAATTGCTTGCGAACCACGATTTGACATTTGTTTCTCACCCAAACATGCTCCAATTTCTATTAAAAGTTAAGTTTTAATATTTGGCCGATGAACATAAAGGAATTTCGGGAATAGAGAAAACCTTCACGCTGCCCATAATGACGGCTATGTATGGCCAAATGTAAACAAGTCGACTATCATCAACATTTAGTAAAAGAGTTGTACGACTCATCGCTTAAACAGGGTCCCGGTTCAAAGACACTGGGACTAGGGATGTTACAATGTTTCAAAACCAAACTCAAATTTATTTGTGATTCGACCTCGGTGGTTGGTTTAACTTATTACTAAATTAATTTCAATGCCAAGCCCGGAAAATGGCTTTATATATGGTCTCAGTATGTTTTTTAGCATTAGTGCGAGCGTGTTGTAAAAGGGTTTCAGCTCTCATAAAAAGCAATGTTAAAGGGGAGTTGTGCCTACTCTTTTAAATGTCAATATATTTTTATACGGTAAGAAGCTACTGCTTCTGATTATTTGGTTTACGATAAAATTCACGTCTGGAGCCCCTTTAGTTGAATTTTACTTTTTCTGTTTGCATTTGTTTGTTTCAAAACTCAAAAAGATCGTCACTATAACAGAGTAGCGAAAAATGTTACCTATAACTGGCGCACTGGCCCAGACTAACAATATATGCTAGCGTCGTAATTTAGAGCAATGCTTCTAGGGAAAGCTCTCTGGCACTATTGATAATTAATAATTCTGCCAGAATGTGATGGCGACTTTTGGAATATCCTCAGCAACTAAAGTGATTCTGGGGAAATGAAGTACCATGGCTAAGATTCAGAAAAATATGTTTCTACAGGACTAGGTTTGTCAACAACTCCACATGGACCAATGTGAGTAGCACACTCCCTTTAAGAATTTGGTCAAAGCTTTCGGCCCGCCGGGCAATTTACAATTGACCAAGCTTTGTTTAGCAGTTTTCTAAACGGATAGACATATGATAAAAATAAATTACCACACTTAGGGCTAGATAATTTCTTTGGGACCTCGGTCGTTGTAGGATTTTCCACCCTCGACCTTCGGTCTCGGGCGGAAAATCTAACAACGACCTCGTCCTAAAGAAATTATTTTATCGGCCTCGTGTGGTATTATTACATCTTCACTCAAATATAATACGAGCGCAGCGCGAAGCGCGAGCGAGACCTCATTGAATACCGGATTTTTCCTCAATCATATAACGTTGCCGAACCCGAGCCCGGCCCGCAGACGCGACGTGGTCAAGAAGCTTATATCTTTTGAACCCCGCATCGATTGACAAGCGGTCTTCGCCACTGATGGACCCATGCAATGACATTATGATCATTGACACGTTTTTTTTTATAAGTGATGGGTCAGCATGAGGCCGTGACACGTGCCGCGTCAGGTGTCAGAAAGTATTATCCTGCTGTGCCAGGGCTAGAATCCTGGGGGGGGGGGGTCTTGACCCCCCGGCCCACTGGATGCTCAAAAACTGGGGGGGGGGTCCAGTTAAAAAATGCGAGCTGGGTGGGGCCCCTCTTCCGTAGAGGAAAAAGAAGCTAAAAAAGAGAAAAGGCTATTTGAAGGTGAGATCGGGCCCTCTGAGCATGGATTGATCCCTCTGGTGAATAGTGTGCTATCTCAAGGTCAGAGCGGATCCTCTGGGGGTTAGAGCAGGCCCTCTTGAGGTCAGAGCGGGCCCTCTGGAGGTCAGAGTGATCCCCCTGGAGGTCAGAGCGGGCCCTCTGGAGAACAGAGCGGACCCTCTGGAGGTCACAGCGGGCCCTCTGGAGGTCAGATTGGGTCCTCTAGATGTAAGAGTGGGCCATCTGGAGATCATAGTGGGCCCTCTGGAGATTAGAGTGGGGACTCTGGGGGTCAGAGCGGGCCATCTGGAGGTCAGAGTTGGCCCTCTGGAGGTCAGAGCGGGCCCTTTGGACTCTAAAGGTCAGAGTGGGCCCTCTGGAGGTCATAGTGGGCCCTCTGGAGGTCATAGTGGGCCCTCCGTGGGTCACAGTCGGCATTTGGGGCTTCAAGTTTCCCTCTGGCCAACAGAGGGCCTCTTTAGGCTGACATTCCATCAGGCCCTCAGACCGATAGAGGGCCCTTCAAGCCGATATATGACACCCTCAGGCTCAGGTAGATCAATTACCCATCAAGCTGGCTGAGGCCCCCTCAGGGTGACAGAGGGTCCCCCAGGCCGACGGAGTGCTCACTCAGACCGACAGAGAAACCCCTCAGACCGTCAAGGACCCTTCAAGCTAACCGAGGTCCCCTTTAGGCGGCCAGATGGCCTCCTCTGGCCGTCAGAGAGCCTCTTCAAGTATAAAAATAGTCCTTCAAGCTGGCTGAGGGCCTCTCAGACTACGAAGGGGCCCTCAGGACACCAGAGGACCCCTCAGGACACCAGAGGACCCCTCAGGACACCAGAGGACCCCTCAGGCCGACAGAGGGCCCATAAGTTTATGTCTCCAGGCCGACTGAGGGGCCCCTCAGACCGAAAGAAGGCCCATTAGGCCTTATAGAGTGCCCCTCAAGCGGACTAAGGTCTTCTCAAACCGAATGAGTGTCCCCTCAAGCCAACATAAATTGGCCTGAGGGGACAAGGCAAGGGGCTCTCTATATTTTGGCGGGGCTTCTGCCATCTTTTAAATTGCAGGGGCAGATATGTTTACTCCCTTGCCCAACTACTAGAGGCGATCGCCGCACCTCCCCCATCTTTCAATGGCGCTGCACCTGATCTCAGGGCTGGAGATCCGGGGGGTCGGTTTAGACCCCCTTGGCCCCCTGGATGTTAGAAACTGGGTCGGTCCGGGGGATCAAATCCAAATGGAAACTGGTTGGGGGGCCCTCTTGAGCAGGAGAAAGCGGACGGTCATAGGTCAGAATGGGGCCTACACATGCCAAAAATAGGAGTTTATCAATTGAGTTTATAAACCGAGTTATAAACCGAGGCTTCGAGTCGTCATGGGTGATCTATGCCGACCTAAAGATGGTCTGAGGGGGCCCCCGGTCGGCCAGAGGCCCTCGTTTGTCCTGAAATGGCCTGCAAGAGCCTCGAGTAGGCCTAAGGGCACACATGACACAGTCGGTCTAAGGGGCCCTTTAGTCGGACTGATATATCCCTTGGCCGGTCTGAGGAGGCCTACAATTGACTGAAGGGTCCTGGGTTGCTTGGGGCCATCGTTCCGCCTGAGGGGCCCTCGGTCGACCTTAGATGTTCCTCATCCGGCCTGATGAGGCCCCCAGTCAGTGGGAGGGGGCACAATCAGCCTGAGAAGCCCTCGGTCGGCATGATATGGCTCTCAGCCAGTGTGAGGGGAGCCTCTCTGTTGGCCTGAGGCCTGAGGGGAGCCATCGGTTAGCTTGATGTCTGAGGGGCCCTCAGTCGGCTTGAGGGGCCCTCGATTAGCCAGGGAAGCCCAAGGCCTTAGTTGGTTTAAGGAGGCCCCCAGTCAGCCTGAAAAGGACCTCGGTGGGCCTGCGGGACCCTTGAGCTTCCTGAGATAACCCTCATCCGGCCTGAGGGGCCCTCGTTCGACCTGATAGGCTTTAAATCGGTCTAGGGGCCATTCGCTCGGCCTTGAGAGGCCCTCGTTGGCTAAGAGAGGCTTGAGCCTGTTTTTGTGCCGAAGGGTGGGGCCCAGTCAGCCTGAGTGCTCTCATTGCCTGGGTTTTTCGGTCACTTCAAGGGCCCTTTTGAGCCAGGGACCTAGTCGTAACGGAGCCCCCTTGATTGGCTTGGCAAGGGCACTTGTCTAGCTTTAGAGGCTCTCGGTTGGCTTGAGGAGGCCTTTGGTCGCCTTGAAGAGAAATGTCAGTTTCTCTGATGGACTGAGGGTCTGGCGTCTGTCGGCTTGATGCCCTTGGTCGGGTTCTGAAAACGTATTGTAAGACTTGTCCGTGCCTAAATGCCTAGGTCTGAGATGCCCTATGCCAGTCTGAGTGGGTCCCTCTCACATTTAATGGGCTCATATGTTGGCCTAAAGAGGGCTTAATTTGATAAGACAGAATCCTCAGCTCTTTGAGGGGTACTCAGGGAGAGGTCGACCTCACAGGAGCTTCAACGCTAGTCTGAGGGGCCCTGCTGGGTCCTTCAATGTCGGCATGTGGCGGATCCAGGATTTTCATCGAGGGGGCTGCAGGCCCAGGGGGCGCCTCTTTTGGCATCTGAGGGGACGCCGTGTGTTTTATTCCCGAAAAACTATTTGGTTGAGTTTTGGGGGCTAAAACCAAAAATTACGCAAATCTGAGATAGCTATTTTGAAGAAAATGGCACTTCCTTTCTTTTGACGTTTTTAAATTTGTAATTTGCGCTACAACTCGATGTTGTATGATTTCTCAAACATTTATAGTTTTTACACCAAAAATGACATGCGATGACATCAATGCAACGTCATTATTCCCAACGTACTATATACATAGGTGCATGGGAGGATCTTGCCGTTGGTTTTGGCGGAAGGGGCCAAATCCAGTAGAATATTTATAAAAGTTGTTGAGCGGGGGAGGGATAGCAAGCTGTCAGCGAGGAAGTTGTTGACCGGGGGGAAGGGACGCGTCATCAGCCCATCTTCAACTGTACACAGGGGCGTTACCGACAATTTGTAAATGGGGAGTCAGTAATCGGTTGAAAATGTCGCTGCAAAACTTATTTAGTTCGAAGTATCGATTTAGTTCGGATCTATTTGCGACGGCAAAACAACACATAACGAAAATAATTCAAAAGCATGCTTTTGATATTGGTTAGTGCTTGTGCGAGGAACAAGTATAGGCAAATTATAATTAGTTTTTATCATTTATGACCTCTTCCTCGAAATTAAAATATAATATTACCAAAAAACGTTATATTAATATAGCGAGCACAGCTCTTCATCAGAAATTACACATTACCAAAACAGCAATAATCAGAAAACTTCTGATTATTTCTGTTTTGGTAATGTGTAATTTCTGATGAAGAGCTGTGCTCGAAATTAATATATTAATATAACGTTTTGTTGGTACTATTATATTTTAATTTCGAGGAAGAGGTCATAAATGATAAAACTAATTATAAAAGCATGCTTTGTTCAAAACGAACCTCCGTTGGGCGGGTGATAAATTGACGCGGATTTATTCGGACTCGCTCGTCCTTAACCGTTTAATGGCGGTCTTATTGGTAGAAGGTAATTGTGCATCTAAGGCTTTGTCTTGGAAAGTGGGCTAAAAAAAACTTTTGCTCTTAAGTGACCTTATTTAGAATGTCGGGTATGCATTTAGATTGTTCTTCCTTCAAGAGCTTTGATTGACCGGTCTGTCGCGTTTGCTACTATAGCTAGGTGTTGGACGATACGGGGGGTATAAAAATTGCGATTTTTTAATTTGATTATTTATATATTTCTAAATTTGACCTCTTATGACCTGACCTTGACCTTATATGGGTCAGGCATCTGAAAATGGCTGCTATTAATCGAGTTTTGTGTAAGATAAACTCATAAAACATGCTGTTCGCATGATCTCTTGCAAATAGTGACCTGATTTGGACCTGACCTTGACCTTGACCTTGGCTTACCAATTTCACTTTTGCTTTACGAGGATGCCACTATACATTTTAGAGCACTTTGTGCGATTTTTGTTCAATATACGGCTTTGGAATGGGAAGTATGTGCTCAAAAATAAAAATAACTACATTGGCCTTTTGACCTGACTGTGACCTGACATTTTGACCTATTTATAAATTTAGAGTACGCTTAAAGGGACTTGTCCCACCTTAACATAAGATTTGAGTTGAGATAGCCATTTGCGTGCTTGCTTGCATTATGTATGGTGTTATAAGTTAAAACAACCACTGAAGTCGAATCACAGAGAAATTCGAGTTTGGTTTTGACATCTGTAACATCCCCGGTCCCCAGGGAACCATTTAAACCATTCAAAAGCTAGTCAAAAAGTATTTGGAAACTATTGCGGCAATTTCTTTAACATGTCAAAATTGAGGTCACCAGAGGTCATCAAAGGTCAGGTTTTCCACTTTTTAGGGCTTTGCTCCAGAATCCCCCAAATATCTCGCGAACTATGATAGCTCTAGGAACAAACGGAAAGCGATTGAAAGCTGTTGAAAAATGCAATCGCCAACGTGTCCTCCAATTGTATTTCAGGTCAATAGTTTAGGCTCCTGAGACCATCAAAAGTCAAAAGGCAATTTATGCCAAATCAGTTTTTTCACTAGTATCTTTTTACCTAATAAAACAAGGCGCATTAAATCGTACTCACGATGACCATTGACCAGGTTAGGTCAACTTAGAAATTTGACCTCGGGTCAAGGTCTAGTGGTAACTGAAATCGGTCATGTTGCAAATTGGGAGACGAGTCTCGTCTCCCATATACCGATTTGTTGACTTGTACACATTGGTGGCCCGTGGCGGTTTCACTTCTTTAACTAAATTTTATCGAGAGTTAATGACAAACATTGTTGGTGACCTCGGATGACCTGGGCTGACCCTGTAGAGGTCACTTAACACAAATTGCACCTGGGTCTTCAGGAATGGCGGATGATAACATGATCCAGAAGGAATTGGGCTGCTATCTTGCGTATCCTTAGAATCATAGGCGTCGGAACGGGGGCGGGCACCGGGGCACCGTCACCCTTTGAATTTTTAAGGGGCACCCATATAAAAGAGTTCTCCTTAAATTTGTTTTGGCTTAGGTTACAGATTTAGGTCTTATTATAAAATTTATGGAAACACAATTGTATAATGTCGTGAATATTTACGGGCGTGATAATCCTGGTAGAAAAAACAATAAATGATTGAAAAATCGTGGAAAATCGAGTGTTCAAGTCAGTGGCCAGCAGAAAACGTGAAAAGAAAGGAAATATAATTTTTGTTAAAATGGTTTTATCAGATTTTGTGAAACTTTGAGTTTTTAACGCCCCAAAAATCAAACTGTGCTTTTTTCGTTCAAATTGACACAATTTGTTTGTGAAGATATTACAACAACAAAAAAATCGATAAACAAATATGCATAGGTGGCAAAAATCAGCATCGTCATTGCAATCGTAACTGTAATCACGAAGTGTATGACTCTAAAATTGTTGACGTCATTAAAGTTTCCGTATGGGTTTGGATCGTTTGGAACTAATGTGTTGACGTCTACGGTGCTGGTAATATCCTAACCCAATTTTCTGAGTTTTCACCAATTCAGTTTACTATTCTTAAAATGGCTAAACAGCCTCAAATTCAACTAAAAAGCAATCATAACTAGATCCCTACCTACAAGTTTCAAGCATTTAATAATGAACAATTACTTTTTGTCTTGCACATTGATGTGTTTACCTTTCAACAATTTTATTAATCAGAAAACTGTAAACAGAAGAAATAGATCCTCATAAAAGTTGGGGGGCGACGCTCCTCCTCGGAAAAAGTTGGCGGCGCTGCCCCTTCCTGCCCCCCCCCCCGGTTCCTGCGTCCTTGCCAAAAAGTATCCAGGGCCTTAAAGATCACCCTATGAATAAAACTTCAAAAAATGATATTTCGGCGAGATCACACAATACGGATTTGAAAAAGCCAGCTTGAACGCTCCAAATATGCCTACGTGATCACCTAGCTGCCGGATTTCATTGAGCTGGTGCAAGAGTCAAACTCAACCTTGAAAACGCCCAACTGACAATGAATGAGCTCCAAATCCATTTCCGGACATCGTAACCACTGTCACCATAGTCCATATGGGGAGCAGCTGGTCACTGGCCAGTGCTCGTGGTTCAGTGTGTTTCCGCGTGTAGTTTTCTTGTGCTGTCTGTGTCATTTATGTTCCAATGTTCACCCTCAATGGACGCCCAACTCTGAAAGCCACCCAGTCGTGGATGTGTTGTAAATTTATCTCATCTGCTGCTTTTTTCTGCTTTTTTCAGAGGCCTCTTGCACCAAATAATATATATCTGATCTGGGAACAGCTGGCGATAGGCAAAGTGCGAACCTGCAACAAAAGGTGTTCGGCAGGTGCATCTGTCCCCGGTTAGATCTTCTCGCCTGGCACTGTAAAATATATAGGTATCTGCCGACATATTGTCTGCCAAGCACGCTTACGTGTCTGGCGTGAGACCGCAAATCCCTCGATCCAAACCGACCGCGCGAAATCTGAAGCCTGACCGCCGCTGCGCCGCGCTACAACCCGCTGCTGCTGAGATGCAAATCAGCCAGCTCAGCCGAGCGAGCTCCGATAGCTCACGTGCAGCCGAAAAAAAGCGGGACAGCTTTCCACGGAGCGATCTGGCGGACGGCAGTGGCGCAGCGGCAGCCCCCGCGCGACGCAGTTGCCGCGTGGCCATATTTGGCGCGGCCGACGCCGGTCGTTAGTTAGGCTCTTCCCTGACTCCGGCCGGCACATACGTCAGCTTATAAGCTTACTTATAGGTGACTCAGTGTAGGCACCTGGCCCGGGGGCCGGCGGCGCGGCCGCAGCCGATAGTCGCCCGTTTCCGCCCGGTTCCAGCAGCCGCTCTCAGACCTGGCACCGAAGCGTGCCGCTGCTACTCTGAGATCGGGCAGATCGCGCCGTGAATGACCTGTCTGTATCAGCCACAGCAGGGGCTCGACGGACTGCCGCCGGGGGAGCGGCGCCATTCCTAGGCGCCAACTGCAGGCCGCGCGCCTCGTGAACCGCGCCACCACGCTCCTCCGATCACGCCGCGCCGCAATGACAGACAATCGGATTGGCGCCGCGCCTGCCGTCCAGATCGACAGCGCCGCGCCGCCTGACCCGGCCGCCGGCCCAGGGTAATAGACGCCGGCCCGCTCCGCGCCTGCCGTCGAGATCGACAGCGCCGCGTCGCCTGACCCGTGCCGCCGGACCAGGGTAATAGACGCCGGCCCGCTCCGCGCCTGCCGTCGAGATCGACAGCGCCGCGTCGCCTGACCCGGCCGCCGGCCCAGGGTAATAGACGCCGGCCCGCTCCGCGCCTGCCGTCGAGATCGACAGCGCCGCGTCG
>VOPJ01004388.1:68038-109216 GCA_014673585.1 Semibalanus balanoides
TTCGTTGAATATGACAGCGTAAAAATGATTGATGCCTTTCTTTTCCAGTGATTCTATGCGTCGAATTAGCTTTTTGTCAGCATTGCAAAAAGAGTTTAAAATGGTGCCTATATTAGGACGTAACGTTTCGCCGGTACAACCACTTAAACTCTTTAAACTCTTTTTGACCATTTTAAACTCTTTTTGCAATGCTGACAAAAAGCTAATTCGACGCATAGAATCACTGGAAAAGAAAGGCATCAATCATTTTTACGCTGTCATATTCAACGAATATATATATATACTGGTAAATTTATAATATATGGATTGCTTTTGTAATAAACAAAATAAGGTGGTTCGAGCTTTTCACCCCTACACAATTTAAAACATATGTTTGTTTACTATTTTCTGTGAAATGACGTAATATCGCACCGTATGTGAGAGGATCTCAATAAACTTGCACCTCTTCCAACAATCTTCACCTCCACCGTCTCTCAGATTCCAGAACTCCAGTCAGCCGACCCTCTCCCTGTTCAACGTTTAGTGTATCAGACGTGACCTCTGACCTTTATGTCAACCGATAGCTGTTCGCCTCACAAACAGACAGTGCACTGCCCGTTTGTGAGGCGAGCAGCTATTGGTTGACACGGGTCTTTACTATCATCTCTTTTACAATGAATAGCCTCTACCCTAGAGCCGCAAAATCCGGTTTACTACGCGTGGCTACGTGCCAGCGTACGCTTATTACCCTACCATCAGGGGCGGTCTCAGGTCGAGTTGCTTCAGTGCACGTAAGTTTGAAGAGAATTGTGTTTTTCGAAAATTGTGTGTTTATTTGAATGCGTAGAATTGTGAAAATTGATAGAAAGTTGCCTATTTGGAGGACGGAGATGTACCGCATAGAGTTTCGGGGATATCTATTGTTTTTCAGAAACGCTGCTAAGTTTTAGCCATCTCCAGTAGTACCTACCATTACTTTTGCAGTGGTCCCTTGTACCACATGGTCCCTTGTATCAGTCCTTCTTGTACACAGAAGTGAAATAAGATGAGTCTTATAAACTAAAAATGGGAAGAATGAAGATACATAATAGACCGACGGTTTAGACCGTTTATACCAATACCGAGAAGGAACTTTTGAAATTCGATTATTGAAGTATCGCAATACGTCGGATAGTTATGGGGACTGGGCCTTCCTGTGACGGCCTCCCCCCCCCCGACCGGATGCACCTGTCTCGAAAAATGCTGGCTACGCCCCTGGGCCCTGATAGCGTTAAAAGTTACCTCTTATTTTTGATCGGGAAATAAATTAGGTTCAATTTCCTTTGGCACGAACGAATCATGATAACTAAGAAAAAACTCAGTCAAATTTCTTGAGGGGGGACGTCCCCCTTCGATTTTTTAACCGGGGGGACGCGTCCCCCCGTCCCCCCGCCTCCGACGCCCATGGACATTGGACACAATGGGGCAGGAGAATGGTGTATGATCTATTCTGCTGCTGCTGCTTAGAGTGAATCAATGTAAACTGCACCACGTAAACCACTTAACACGCCAGCAGGAGAATCAGATGTGACTTTTAAATGTTTGAAGCACGCTTCTGCGGATTGTTAAAGGGAAATAATCGCCTTTTCCCCCAAAAATGGAGTTATGACTTGAAATCGATAGACGAGACAAAAATATATTGTAAATTCATCACATTTTGCATACAAATATTCCTAACCGAAATATTATTTCAAGAAAGTTGGATAAGCGTTCCCACGCTTTCAATGACCGGGCTTGCAAGTACTTTTGGTCTCATCAAACTGCCAGGCTGGAAGATCCTGGGGGTCGGGGAGGGGGGGGGTCTAGACCCCCGGGCCCACTGGATGTCAAAAACTGGGTGGGTCTGGGGGGGAGTCCAGTACAAAAATGCGAACTGGGTGGGGGCCCCTCTTTCGTAGAGAAAAAAGAAGCTAAAAGAGAGAAAAGGCTATTTGAAGGTGAGAGTGGGCCCTCTGAGCATGGGTAGATCCCTCTGGTGAATAGAGTGTGCTATCTCAAGGTCAGAGCGGACCCTCTGGAGGTTAGAGCGGGTCATCTTGAGGTCAGAGCGGGTCCTCTGGAGGTCAGAGTGGTCCCCCTGGAGATCAGAGCGGGCCCTCTGGAGATCAGAGTGGGCCCTCTGAAGGTCAGAGTGGGCCCTCTGTAGGTTAGAGTGGGCCCTTCTGGAGAACAGAGCGGGCCCTCTGGAGGTCACAGCGGGCCCTCTGGAGGTCACAGCGGGCCCTCTGGAGGTCAGATTGGGCCCTCTGGATGTAAGAGTGGGCCCTCTGGAGATCAAAGTGGGCCCTCGGGAGGGCCAAGTGGGCCTTCTGGAGGTCAAAGTGGGTCCTCTGGGGGTTAGAGTGGGGCCTCTGTGGGTCAGAGCGGGCCCTCTGGAGGTCAGAGTTGGCCCTCTGGAGGTCAGAGCGGGCCCCTTGGACTCTGAAGGTCAGAGTTGGCCCTCTGGAGGTCATAGCGGGCCCTCCGTGGGTCACAGTCGGCCTTTGGGGCTTCAGGTTTTCCTCTGGCCAACAAAGGGCCCCTTTAGGCCGACAGTCCATCAGGCCCTGATACCGATTAAGGGCCCTTCAAGCCGATATATGACACCCTCAGGCTCAGGCAGATCAATTACCCCTCAAGCTGGCCGAGGCCCCCTCAGGGTGACAGAGGGTCCCCCAGGCCACTCAGAGTGCTCACTCAGACCGACAGAGAACCCCCTCAGACCGTCAAGGGCCCTTCAAGCTGACCGAGGGCCCTTTAGGCGGCCAGATGGCCTCCTCTGGCCGTCAGAGGGCCTCCTCAAGTCGAAAAAGAGTCCTTCAAGCTGGCTGAGGGCCTCTCAGGCTACCGAAGGGGCCCTCAGGACACCAGAGGACCCCTCAGGCCGACATAGGGCCCATAAGTTTATGAAGAGTCTCCAGGCCGACTGAGGGCCCCTCAGACCGAAAGAAGACCCATCAGGCCGACAGAGTGCCCCTAAAGCGGACTAAGGTCTTCTCAAACCGAATGAGTGTCCCCTCAAGCCAACATAAATCGGCCTGGGGGGACAAGGCAAGGGGCTCTCTATATTTTGGCGGGGCTTCTGCCATCTTTGAAATTGCAGGGGGAGACATGTTTACTCCCTTGCCCAACTACTGGGGGCGATCGCCGCACCTCCCCCATCTTTCATTGGCGCCGCCCCTGATCTCAGGGCTGGAGATTCGGGGGGTCGGTGTAGACTAGTGATGTCATTTTCCCAAAATTTCCTGACCAAAACCAATCCAATACCAAACAGCAGGCATTTTGGTTGTCCAAATTTTGACCGATTTTTGCTGTGACCATAAATGTCCAAGATTTGACCGATTTTTAAATAGTATACTTATTTATACTCACTGGCAAAAATAGCTTTGTCAACATCATGATTTATAACACGCACATGTACCTACAGTTTCCAAAAAGACATTATAATTGTGAAAAAAGGAACTAAATACATTTGCAAAGCAAAATAGTGGATGCCGCAAGCAAGATCAAATAAATTTACATTAATTGGTTGTATTTCGAGCAAATTGTGCATCAAATTGCTGGTCAGAAATAAGAATGCGTAAAAATGTGACAAAAAAGTGAATTGTTTAAGATCAAGCTGACCGAAAAGCGTCCAAAAATTGATAAGCCTGACCGACCGATTACCAAATCGGTCATACAATTGTTTCGGTAACCAAAATTTTGGTTACCGATTGACACCACTAGTGTAGACCCCTTTGGCCCCCTGAATGTTAAAAACTGGGTCGGTCCAGGGGGTCAAATCAAAATGGAAACTGGGTTGGGGCCCTCTCCAGCAGAAGAAAACGGACGGTCATAGGTCAGAATGGGGCCTACACATGCCAAAATAGGAGTTTATCAATTGAGTTTATTAACCGAGTTATAAACCGAGGCTTCGAGTCGTCATGGGTGATCTATGCCGACCTAAAGACGTTCTGAGGGGTCCCCCGGTCGGCCAGAAGCCGTCGTTTGTCCTGAAATGGCCTGAAAGGGCCCCCGAGTCGGCCTAAGGGCACACAGTCGATCTAATGGGCCCTTTAGTCAGACTGATATATCCCTTGGCCGGTCTGAGGAGGCCTACAATTGACTTGAAGGGTCCCTGGGTTGGCTTGAGAGGTCATCGTTCCGCCTGAGGGGCCCTCGGTCGACCTTAGATGTTCCTCATCCGACCTGATGAGGCCCTCAGTCAGTGTGAGGGAGGGGGGCACAATTAGCCTGAGAAGCCCTCGGTCGGCATGATATGGCTCTCGGCCAGTGTGAGGGGAGCCTCTCTGTTGGCCTGAGGCCTGAGGGGAGCCATCGGTCGGCTTGATGTCTGAGGGACCCTCAGTCGGCTTGAGGGGCCCTCGGTTAGCCAGGGGAGCCCAAGGCCTTAGTTGGTCCAAGGAGGCCCTCAGTCAGCCTGAAAGGGACCTCGGTGGGCCTGCGGGAGCCTCGGGCTTCCTGAGATAACCCTCATCCAGCCTGAGGGGCCCTCGTTTGACCTGATAGGCTTCAAATCGGTCTTAGGGGCCATCGCTCGGCCTGAGAAGGCCCCCGGTCGGCTTGAGGATGCTTGAGGCCTTTTTTTGTGCCTGAGTGGGCCCAGTCAGCCTGAGGGCTCTTATTCGGCCTGGGGTTTTTCGGTCAGCTTGAGGGGTATTTTTTGGGCCCAGGGACCTACGTCGTTAACGGAGCCCCTTGATTGGCTTGGCAGGGCACTCGGTCTACTTTAGAGGGCTCTCGGTCGGCTTTAGGAGCCCTTGGTCGCCTTGAAGGAGAAATGTCAGTCTGATGGACTGAGGGTCTGGCGTCTGTCGACTTGAGGGTCCCTTGTCGGGTCTGATACGTATTTTTAAGATCTTGTCGTGCCTAATGCCTGGCTGAGATGGCCCTATGCCAGTCTGAGTGGGCCCTCTCAAATTTAATGGGCTCTATGTTGGCCTAAGAGGCTTAATTGATAAGGCGGAATCTCAGCGTTTGAGGGGACCATCAGAAGGAGTCGAACCTCACAGTACTCAACGCTAGTCTGAGTGGGCCTTGCGGGTCCTTCAACGTCTGCATAGTGGGCGGATCCAGGATTTTCATCGAGGGGGGGGGGCTGCAGCCCAGGGGCGCCTCTTTTGGCACCTGAGGGGGCGTCGTGTATTTTATTCCTGAAAAAATATTTGGTTGAGTTTTGGGGATAAAATAAAAAATGACGCAAATATGAGATAGCCATTCTGAAGAAAATTGCATTTCCTTTCTTTTGGCTTTTTTAAATTTGCAATTTGCATTACAATTCGATGTTGTACAATTTCTCAAACATTTATAGTTTTTACACCAAAAATGACATGCCATGACATCAGTGCAACGTCATTATTCCCAACGTAGGTACTATATACATAGGTGCATGGGAGGATCCAGCCGTTGGTTTTGGGGAAGGGGCCAAATCCAGTGGAATATTTCCAAAAGTTGTTGAGCGGGGAAGGGATAGCAAGCTGTCAGCGAGGAAGTTGTTGACCGTGTGTGTGTGTGTGGGGGGGGGGTAGGACGGCGTCATCAGCCCATCTTCAACTGTACAAAGGGGCGTTACCGATAATTTTTAAATGGGGAGTCAGTAATCGGTTGAAATGACGAAAAAGATACACTCCCACTTTCTGCGTGCATTTAAACCTATTTAGCATTTTAAATGTGTATATTCATTTTATATTACATGTACATGTTATTTAGCGCCGCAAAGAGCCGCGAATTGTTTGCCTGATAAACCCCACAAATAAAAGGCGGTGTAGAGGATAACGTGGGCCTTGTAAGGGATTAGAAGCTTAAAATGTTATGCATTCAATACAGCGATTGGTGAATTAAAGGGAATATGCCTACTCTTTTGAAATGTCAATTATATTTTTCTTACGGTAATAAGCTATTGGGTTAATCATTGGTAACGATAAAATTCACGTGTGGAGCTTTAGTTGAATTTTTACTTATATTCTGTTTTGCATTTGTTTTGTTTCAAAACTCATAAACGATCACCACTATAAACAGAGTAGAAGATGTTACCTACCATGACGCACCATTGGACAATAAACCAAACCATGCGAAATCTCTCTAGTTCTAGGGTAGCGAAATCTTCTCTGGCGAATAATTGTTCCCCCGGAATGATCTGGCGAATTCGGAATATCTCAGCAACTATAGTGAATCTGGGGAAATGAAGTACATAGCTAAATTAAGAAAAATCTAATCTGCAGACTAGTGTCAAAAACTCCACAAGACCAATGTGAGTAGGCGCACTCCCTTTAAACGAAAAACTGTCAAAAATTCATAAAAATTAGTGCAAAGTGCTTCATAATAACTCTATTCGTTAAAGGGGTTATACGGGTTTTTCCCAGAGTAATTGAGTTACATAGTAAAACGTACTTATAAAGGTGGTAGAAGGCCCACGGTTACCAATTTTTCTGGAAATGCATCTTCTTTACGTAAGGACGTTTCAAAGTGCTCGGTTGATGCCACCGCGCTATTTTTCAGTACTTGCTGAGGGTATAGACAGCGTTCTACTTACGCCGGGCTATGCGCCGGCCCAAGGATAGAGATATTAAAAGTGTGGACAGTAATCCCATCAAGTACTCGTTATCAGAACAAGTCTTGAAAATGTCAAGTCTTTAAACGGCTGATATTGCTGAAATAATGGATTAAGATCGCAACAGGACTCTCATATGTCTTAAACGGTTTTAAGCACATACACTGCAAAAGAGTGCATTTCCTTTCAGGACGGAAACTCGTATAATCCCTTTAAAAAACGGATATTTGAACGTACCGACAAAATATGTATGCTTGTACTCACACACTTTTACCGGCCATAAACATCCGCCAATTGCGGCGCCCCTTCCAGGAAAGACTTTTGGATCCGCGCCTGCTGGCAGCAGATCTTCTTCTACGGTAGGGAGAAATGGGAATTGGGAAATTTCCCTGCCCAAACCGAAAAATAAAATAGATATGCTTTTGCTCCTCCCAAAAATAACGACTTTAAAATGTCTTTACTTTCCCCGTTTCTCGCTGGCACCCCCCCCCCCCGGTCAGCAACTTTTCACTGGACACCCCCGCGCTCAACAACGCTAGTTTCGCCAATACCCCGGGGCCCCTTGCATTGCGGGCCCCCCCGTCTGGTGGGCCCCCTCCAGAATGGGACCCCCCTCAGAAAGGGATCTCCAGCCCTGCTTTTAAACTGTACTTTTGACAACGTTTCCTGTAAAACCTTATTTTTCAACTAAAAACGCAGAACATGACGTCATTCTGATGTCATTCCTGGTTGACCTATCGTAGCCTCATCTTTTTCCTTCAGGCAGTATTTGTCAAATTGATGTGAAATAAGTTACTGCAAGTTTGGTGACAATATCATTTTTCGTTTAGGAGATATTGCAAAATAGCGGGAGGGGGCTATAAATAGCCCCCCCCAAAGTAACTCGCGGGTTAAATGATTCTCGCTGCAAAGTGGACGACTTTAAGACTGAAGTATTTAATTGATGGCTACAAAATGAACGAGCTTTTACTTATATCTACCAGATGATCAATAACATACCGTTTCAATGCATTGTCAATTATTATTCTGATAGATAAATCGGACCATTTGCCAGTTCTGACTTCTAATCTATGTCAAATAACGCCTACGTGAGGACATCCATTACACCTGAAGAAAAATGCCATGTCAACTCCGGGTTAAATGATTGATTATTATCTGACACATTTGCAGGTCGGATTTTTACAGGATCCTGTTTTTGATTTGTGTTCAAATGGACTGCTCATTTCGCTTAGTAAGATCGACAGCTGACGTGAGCTGTCTGCTTGGCCTATTGTTACTCTGCAGCTCTGCACCTACCTAATTATAATAAAGTAATGAATTAATTACTTTTTTAATTACGAAATACGCTGTGCAAGGCTGTAAGTGTGCAGAGAAATAGGTAGGCTGTTCAAATATTCGGTTTGCAACATAAGAGAGGACTGCCCCCCCCCCCTAAAGGCGAAACACAGCACCCTCGCGTACAAATCGCGTCTCGCAACTCCCATTGAAATACACGCAACACTTTCCGCGCGCGTCTTGTCTCGCACCTCGCAGCTCCGCTGCGGACTCGCGGCGGACTCGCGGCAAGATCTCGCTCCTGAATCGCGGGGTCGCGGCGACATCTATCTCGCGCGCGAGAGAGTAGACTCTAGTTCAACTTTTCTGCACGATTTGCGTGCGAGACGAGATTTTCGAGGAGACGGCCCAGACGCAAGACGCGATTGCTTGCGAGACGCAATTTGCCTGCGAGACGCAAAATGTGCTGTGTTTCGGCCTTAAGACCTTGATTGCGACTGAATTTGGGTCATATTGCTATAAATACTACATAAATCATATACCCACAGGCACTGGCAGATTCAGAACGTGAGCATGGGGGGGGGCTAAATAAAAAACATCAAATTTGAAAAACTCATCGGATTTGGCCTCCTTGTACCTTACTGAAGGGTTTAAAACAAATATGCATTCGTAAAAGTTTACTAGATTTTATCTACGGTGGACAATATGTCAAATTTCGCCGATTTCAGGAAATATGGGGGGGGGCTTAAAGCCCCTGCCGCCCCCTCTGGATCCGCTAGTGCCCACAGGCACAACTATGTTTTGGTGCATGCTGGTTGGTTAGTGTCACATTAGTTGAGCCAGGGGCGGATCCAGAAGGCACAGGGCACGTGCCCGCCCCCAAACATTGAGGAGGGCCCTTTTCGGCGCGCGAAGCGCGCCGAAAAGGGCTGAGATACCCGTGCGAAGCGCAATATCATGGGCTCTTAAGTGTCGGAAGACCACGCGAAGAAAAATTAGAGTTACTTCAGAGGCCGCATAAGGACCACCAGGCCTCTCTGAAAGGACAGAGACCCGATGGCATTCAAAAGACCTGTGCGTTGCCAGAAGTCCCCGGTCAGACCAAAAAAGTGCCCCTAAGCGGAGTCAGAGGTACCCTAAACATCGAATGGCCTCTAGCCAGCAAAGAGGGGCCTTAGACAGGTCGGAAGCCTTGATATGTCGCAGGATAGCAAAACAGCCAGCGCAGTCTTTTGGCAAGGTCTTAAGCCCCTACAGACCAAAGTATCCTGATACTGGTCAGAAGGGCCCGATGACCAGGACAGAAGCGCCCCTGGCTGGGTCAGAAGGCCCCTAAAACATTGCCGAACGGACCCTAAGCCAGGCAGGAGTTGGTCCTGAGCAGTCGAAGGGCCCTTGTGCAGATCAAAGAGCCCCTCACCGACTAAAGAGCCCCTGGGTGGTAAAGGAGAGGGCCCTTGAACATGCCGGAATTGCTCTAGCAGCGGGAGGGCCCCTGACAGGTTGGAAGGCCATTCAGCCATGTTGGTAGACAACAAAGCAGCCAGCGCAGTCAACCAGAAGAGGTGCGCTGGCAATCGGAGGGGCTCGGCTGGCAAGTGCAGCGGCCCGTAACTGGCTAGACCAAAGGTGTTCCCTGGGCCGTCGGAAGAGTACCATTGATCAATGGACATGCCGGCGCGCTCAGTTTCCTAGTCTAGACGTGATCCACGGTCGGAGGGCCCCCTGAAAAATATCGGCAGGCGACCACAGCAGCTCAGGCAGTCCAACTGGCAATAATGAAGTCGCGGGTATCTATGTTGATACAGGCGAACGATTGGCCCTTGACACACGAAGGAGGGGCTTTTCTGGACAGGTCGGTGAAGCTTTTGGGGTCCCTGGTCAGACCAAAGTGCTCCACACCTGCGAATAGAAATCTTAGGTTGATCTCAGTCTCGAAGGAATCAAGATTAATACAATTAAGATGCATACGGTTATGTGACTCTTTTCAGTCTGACCAAGGGCTTTTCTATAGGCTGCCAATGGTACTTTTAAAATACCTGGAATCAATACGACCCTCAAATCCGACTGGAGGCCCTTTCAGACCTATACAAACGCTCGGGGCCCTTTTTAGCTCCAGGGCCCTTGACGTCCAATGTGCCCCCTCCGAAACTTTTTCCTGGATCCGCCCCTGGTTGAGGCTACACACAACCCGCAGTTTCAGCATGATCATCAGCAATTGAACGTCGCCGAGCTGCTGGATGTCAATGAGTTGCCAGACTGAGAAGAACTTCGCCGTGNCTGCAGGCCGCGCAAAGCTGACTGCAGATGGCTGAAATTCGGGGAGCTAAAAATGAACAGAAACCTGCTCCGGAGTTTCAGTAAATAATGAAGCACGACACGAAAACAGTAGGGAAAAAGGTGGAGTTATTTTGTGGGCTACTGAAGTTGGTAGATTGCAGGTGCAAGATAATACATTGAAACGTTTTTAAATTCGTATTATGCAACTAAGCGGTTCTTTTGTTTAGAGTCTCAAAACACCACTGGGTGTGAGTCGCCCTTTCGCGCTCACGCAAAACAGCACCATGGACCTTATAATATATTCCATTGACTGGGGTGTAGGGGCGTTACACGCTGCCCTGGTCATCTTCCAAATTAATGATAGCAGCGACGCGCTCAAGGCGGCATTCTCTCTTGATGAGAAAACTCTTGATGAGGCTGAGACGCATCTGAAGCATGCTCTAAAGTTTTCAAACTGAGGTCACATGTCAGGTCACGGTCAGATTAAAGCAGGGGCGTCGCCGCAATATTTTTGAGTGAGGGAGCCAACCAGGGATATGGGGGAGCCAGCGAGGGTTACGAGGGAGCCGTCACCATAGGCATAATGTTAAAGTCCTGCAAACTTGAGGGTGGCGAAGAGGATTTCGAGCGCACCTGCAGGGGTGCCCGGCTCCCCCAGGCACCCCGGGGGCGACGCCCCTGGATTAAAGGTCAAAATAGATCTATTTTAGTTTATGGGCAATAGTTCTATCCAAAGTTGTTAATTTTTACAATTATTTCGGTCAAAAGTAAATATGACTGAACAAATGAATGCACTAAATATTCTAGTTTGCATTGAAATTAGCTATTATTTAATGAAAAAACTTATAAATAGTCAAATATAACCTAATTACCCAAAACCCGCACTTTCGAGACATTCAAACAGATTGAGTCGCACCCAACGGACAAAACCGCCACAGCCGTCTGGCATCACCAGAGCTAGTTAAATATTAAACTTTAAATTTTCAGTAAATTAAGGTGTTATTATTGAAATGGAGCATCAAAATAAGTGCCTTAACTCACAAAGTTTCAATTGATATCTAAAAATACTGGAAAAATTGATGTTTTTACGAGCTATATACTCAATTACCCGAAACACCCCAAATATTACCGGGGATTACGGGGTAAAGTGTCCGGTGAATAAATCTTTCGTGAAAACGACTAATGGTGGCGTAGCGTTGTTGGCTTCAGAATGGTTTTGCGACGTACCTCGCGAAAATGCCCGAGTTTGAAACACAGCAACCGTTACTAAGACTGTGTTGAAACTCGCACAACGCTATTTTGCACCCCAGTTACCATTATGAACAGCTTTTCGAAGTACGTAATTCAATGTGTTTCTTTAGTGTAAGAGCTTTGTTGATCGGTCCTGGAACGTTCCGTATAATAAGACCCTTGCCAGAGCTAGCAGAACTACTCTCCGGAAACCCTGCATATATAGGTATATACAGGCGCAGATCCAGGATTTCGGTCAGGGGGGGGGGGCGCCCAATGCAAAAAGTTGCGCCCTCCGGGCGCACCCTACGGGCACGCCCCCAAATAAAGAAAAAAAAAAGAACCCCGGGTTTTTTGCAGGGGGGGGGGCCGCCGCAAGCGCCCCTGGATCCGCGCCTGATATACCATGTATATCATCAGCGAGTTCTTACGGTCCATTGTTACGGTCTTACGGTCCAGCAAGCTCTCTGAGCCTCCAAGTTCAGAAATCTGAATTTAATGAAGAGCGATACTGCGAAGCAAACAACATGGCAAACATTGTTTGAACTCATCCCTATGGTAACCACCGTCCACCAAGAAAGGCACACAAGATGCTCAGGACAATTTTAAGGGTCGACTTAATGCCGCTAAGCTCAGAGAGCTGAATTTAACGATGAGCGATACTGCGGAGCAGAGAACATGGCTACCATTGTTTATCCTCTGGTACTCTAAACTCTATGGTTACCACCATGAGCGGTTCACTCGCAGTGGACCTGCGGTAGCGACCGGGTCGGGCAGCCATCCTGACGGCATGCTGTACGCTTGGGTGAAGACGGTGGCGGGCGTCCTGCTGGTGGCCAACTTCTGCGTGCCACTGCTCACCGTGGTGAGTAACCGCCACCTGTGGGAGGAGCCGATGGCCGTCATCGCCGGCAACATGTCCCTCACCTCCACACTCTTCGGCCTCGTGGTCACGCTCATCGGCGTCTACGACCTGGTGCAGTCGCAGAACGTCGCCCTGTGTCGCTTTTTGCAGTACAGCGGCGTCGGCGGCGGCATCTCCTTCAAGATGGCGCAGGTCTGCGCGGCCGTCGACCAGTACGTGGCGGTGGTCTACCCGCTGCACCACTACCCGATCATGATGCGCGCGCGTCCCTGGCTCTTCGCGGCCACGTGGCTCACATGGGCGGTGCAGAACATGTTCGGCTTCTTCGCCCAGCTCGTCGACATGGACACGTTCGCGGACAACGTCGGCAGCCCGGGCAACAACGGCACCGTCACCTTCACCGGCTGCCGCTGGGAGACCGGCCTGGCGGACGCGCACATCATCTTCGGTGAGGTCGAGCTGGCGACGCTGTCCCTGGTCACGGCCAGCCTGCTCGTCTACACGGGCGTGGTCGGCCACCGGTACAAGATGCGGCTGATGCGCGAGGCGCAGCGACTGCAGCAGAACGGCGCCGACGACAGCAGCAACCAGACCTTCTTCGAAAACTACCGCGCCTTCAAGTACATCATCGCCGTGCTGTCGCTGACGGTGTCGCTGGACATTGTCTCGCCGGTGCTGCGCTTCTCCAGCCGCTGGTTCCCGAGGCCGAAGCTGAACGGCATCCTGCACCTGGTGCGCCTGTTCGGCTTCATCTTCGAGGGCTGGGCGTACGGCCTGCTGAACAACAAGCTGCGCGCCGCCTACCGGAGGATGCTGTGCGGCAGGCCCAACAGAGTGGTCGCCTTTGAGATGGAGCAGAGCACGCAGAGGAGGAGGAGAGCTGCAGCGGAGCCGGCGCTGCCGCAGCTCCAGATCTTCGAGATGTGATGGCTGAGGGAGGCTGCCATCTAGAGTTGTCGCCATCACAGAAGCGGCGTAAAATGTCAGGAGTCGCCGTCACAGTATCAGCGTGAGATGGCGGGAGTCGCCATCACAGTATCAGCGTGAAATGGCGGGAGTCGCCGTCATAGTATCAGCGTGAGATGGCGGGAGACTGCAGAAGTCGTCTGCTTCCGATTCTGCACTCTGCACCTGTCAAGATCAAGGCGAAATGAGACCTTCAACGTCTGAGCCAACTATTAAGGTTATATTAGGTATATTTAAAAAGTCTCAGTAATGACTTTATGAGCGACCCGCCGATAGTTTTGCAAGTCAAAGCATTGCGAGCAAGTTAATTGTAATGTAATTTGTGGGCAATTCAAAGTGAGGGGATGTGACCGAGACATGGGCGTATTTAGGGGGGCACTGGACCATGGTCTCCCCCTGGGCGCCGAAGACGCCCTCATTTACCGAAGGCGCCCTCATGCACCAAATGCGGCTTCGACTCATGAAATGCGCCTTACATTCAGCGAAGGGCGCTGAAGGCGCCCTTCACTGAATGTGAGGCGCGCTCCGGATGAATATGAGGCGCGTTCCACTGAATGTAAGGCTCGCCCCGATACACCTCTGAAGGCGCCCTCCCATTTACCTCTAAAAGCGTCCTACGATACACCTCTAAAGGCGGCCTCCCACATTCCTCCTAAGGCGCCCTTTGCTGAATGTCAGGTAGGGGTGCCTCTGGTCTCACAGAGGGCGCCTCTGAAGCTATTTGGGAGGGCGCCCTCGGAGATGTATGGGAGGACGCCTTCGGAGGTACGTGTGAGGGTGGTTTTAAAGTTGCATCGGAGTTCACCTTTGGAGCTATGTGGGATGGCGCCTTCATAGCTGCATTGGAGGGCAGCCTTGGAGGTGTGTGGTAGCCGGGAGGGTGCCCTCGGAAATTTAGCAGAGCTTACCCCGCGCTCAACAGCGCCTTTCGCTGACGGCGCCATTATGGGGTTTGGCTGATGGGGTTTGGCGGCCCTTGTGGACTTGGCCTCCCATTGGTGGATTTTCTAAATACGCCACTGGACCGAAAAGGATATATCCTTTATAGGAGGGACGCAAGTTCTGTTCTGTTTACGAGCGAGCGCGAAGCGCTCGCTCGTCTTTACGTGGTATATGGAAAAAATCTGATTATGAGCGACCCGACCCGACCCGTGCCGACGCTTTTGAGAAGCTCATATCTTTGGAATCGCACGTCCGATTGACAAGCGGGCTTCTTTGCTGAGTAGGCCGTCTATCCAACCTACATGTTTTGTACAGTGCTTGATCAATGGTTGGTGACTACCATGCGCGTGGCGCGTGCCTGGCGTGAGGGGTGTTGGAATGTGTTTGTCGCAAAAACTCCGACACGGCTGGGCTGATTGTGCCTTCGAATTTGTGTGTGGTTAGCGAACTCCTCAAGCCATCCAGGGCTGGAGATCCTGGGGGGGGGGTTCGGCAGGGGGGGGTCTGGACCCCCCGGGCCCCTGGATGCCAAAAACTGGGGGCTCTGGGGGGTCCAGTACAAAAATGCGGCTGGGCTTGGGGCCCTCTTCCGCTAGCGGAAGGAATAATATATAAAGCAGAGAAAAGGCTGAGAGCAGGCCCTCTGGAGGTGAGAGCCGGGCCCTCTGAGCACGGAGTTAATCCCTTCTTGGTGAATAGAGTGTGCTATCTCAAGGTCAGAGCGGACCCTCTGGAGGTTAGAGCGGGGCCTCTTGAGGTCAGATCGGGCCCTCTGGAGGTCAAATTGGGCCCTCTGGATGTAAGAGTGGACCCTCTTGAGATCAGCGTGGGCCCTCGGGAGGGCCAAGTGGGCCCTCTGGAGGTCAGAGTGGGGCCTCTGGGGGTTAGAGTGGGCCCTCTGGGGGTCATAGCGGGCCCTCTGCAGGTCAGAGTTGGCCCTCTGGAGGTCAGAGCGGGCTCTTTGGACTCTGAAGGTCAGAGTGGGCCCTCTGGAGGTCATAACGGGCCCTCTGTGGGTCACAGTCGGCCATTGGGGCTTCAGGTTTCCCTCTGGCCAACACAGGGCCCCTTTAGGCCGACAGTCCATCAGGCCCTCAGACCGATAAAGGGCCCTTCAAGCCGATATATGACACCATTAGGCTCAGGCAGATCAATTACCCCTCAAGCTGGCCGAGGCCCCCTCAGGGTGACTGAGGGTCCCCCAGGCCGACAGAGTGCTCACTGGCTGAGGGCCCCTCAGACTGCCGAAGGGGCCCTCAGGACACCAGAGGACCCCCTCAGGCCGACATAGGGCCCATAAGTTTATGAAGAGTCTCCAGACCGACTGAGGGCCCCTCATACCGAAAGAAGGCCCATCACGTCCCAGCAGTGAGTGCCCCTCAAGCGGACTAAGGTCTTCTCAAACCGAATGAGTGTCCCCTCAAGCTAACAGAAATCGGTCTGAGGGGACAAGGCAAGGGGCTCTATATATTTTGGCGGGACTTCTGCCATCTTTTCAATTGCAGGGGAGATATGTTTACTCCCATGCCCAACTACTGGGGGCGATCGCCGCACCTCCCCCAATCATTAATTGGCTCCGCCCCTGATCTCAGGGCTGGAGATCCGGGGGGTCGGTTTAGAGTTTAGACCCCTTTGGCTCCCTGGATGTTAGAAACTGGGTCGGTCCGGGGAGTCAAATCAAAATGGAAACTGGGTGGGGGTCCCTCTTGAGCAGAAGAAAGCGGACGGTCATAGGTCAGCATGGGGCCTACACATGCCAAAATAGGAGTTTATCAATTGAGTTTATAATAAACCGAGTTATAAACCGAGGCTTCGAGTCGTCATGGGTGATCTATGCCGACCTAAAGACGGTCTGAGGAGGCCCCCGGTCGGCCAGAGGCCCTCGTTTGTCCTGCAATGGCCTGAACTGAAAGGGCCCCGAGTCGACCAAAGGGCACACAGTCGATCTAAGGGGCCCTTTAGTCGGACTGATATATCCCTGCCGGATCTGGGGAGCGCGCTACAATTGACTTGAAGGGTCCCTGGGTTGGCAAGGGGCCATCGTGTCGCCTGAGGGGCGCCTGCGGTCGAACTTAGACTGCGGATATCCTCATTAACGCGTCGGCGGCCTATGAACAGGGCCGCTCAGTCAGTTGGATGGGAGGTTGTGGGGGGGGCACAACTCAACGCTGAGAAGCACTCGCTCGCATGCATATGGCTCTCGACGCGAGACTGTGCCGGGAGGAAGGCTCTCTGTTGGCCTGAGGCCTGAGGGGAGCCATCGGTCGGCTTGATGTCTGAAGGGCCCTCAGTCGGCTTAAGGGGCCCTCGATTAGCCAGGGGAGCCCAAGGCCTTAGTTGGTCTAAGGAGGCCCTCAGTTAGCCTGAGAGGGATCTCGTTGGGCCTGCGGGACTCTCAGGCTTCCTGAGATAACCCTCATCCGGCCTGAGGGGCCCTCGTTCGACCTGATAGGCTTTAAATCGTTTAGTGGGCCATCGCTCGGCTGCAGAAGGCCCTCGTCCGCTTGACAGGAGGCTTGAGGCCTTGTGGTTGTGCCTGAGTGGGCCCAGTCAGGCCCCTGAGCAGGCTTCTTATTCGGTGGGGACCTGGGAGAGTTATTCGGTCAGCTATGAGGGGCCACATGGACTAACGTCGTTATACACCTTTGATCTTGCGTGGCAGAGCACTCGGTCTACTTTGAGCTCAGGCGCTCTTCGCGGTCGGCTTGAGTGCACCCTTGGTCGCCTTGAAGGAGAAATGTCAGTCTGATGGACTGAGGTTCTGGCGTCTGTCGGCTTGAGAGTCCCTTGTCGGGTTTGAAACGTATTTTTAAGACCTTGTCGTGCCTAATGCCTGGCTGAGATGGCCCTATGCCAGTCTGAGTGGGCCCTCTCAAATGTAATGAGCTCTATAATGGCCTAAGAGGGCCTTAATTTGATAAGACAGGATCATCAGCGTTTTTGAGGGGACCATCAGGAGAGGTCGACCTCACAGGACTCAACGCTAGTCTGAGGGGCCTTGCTGGGTCCTTCAATGTCGGCATAGTGGCGGATCCAGGATTTTCATCGAGGGGGGCTGCAGCCACAGGCTCTTTTGGCACCTGAAGGGGCGCCGTGTATTTTATTCNTGTGCGGGGTGGCGCTGTCCTGCTGGAACCATTCGTCTTTTATATTAGGTGACCTCTTTCCCAGTTCCATCCAAAAGAGGTGTGTTTCTAAAATCGTGTGCCTTGACAAGGGTCGCTGGGAAAGACTGTCTGCAGTCGTGTCTTGTCATTGCCCGCCAAATAAGACAACAAAGGCGCAGTGCGATCTGTCTTCTTGGACAAGCACACGTCACTTGCTCGTTGTGCCAACGGGGGATCATCCAGGCACTTGAGCTTATTTCTTCGACAGCCTCCTCTCGAATGAAAAATAACACTACAGCAACGAATGCGCGAGGTATTCACCACAGCAATCCCGAACAGATGCAACACACTAGAAGGCTGATAACGATGCTGAAAATAGCTGCCATGTTTTTCAGCGACGTTTCAGCACTTCATGTCATTCCGCGATCATCGACGTGCTTTGAAAGTAACGAAGGTTTAACAGATCATCGACACGCTATGCGAGTTCCTACTGCAGCCAGTACTAACCCAATGCCCTAGATACTGTACTAACTAGCTGACACTGTCCAGTGTCCTTATACTTATAGCGCAGTGTGACACTGAGTAGCGACACATAGCTGCGGCTCGCGAACTGGGCATGTAACTCTATTGGAAAAAGCGTCACTGGATCCGGAGAAAAAAGCCAGGTCAACCCCCAAAAGAAAGGAGCATGTCGCATCGGGAAATGCAAATGACCATGTGTGTGCTCTAGTGGTACTAATGGTGAATCATATGGCCGCATCAGGCATTGAAGCCAATTTCAGAGATAACAGCAACAGTGTCTCACCTGTAAAGGTCAAGCTGTTTGTTCGGTGATTCACGTCGAGGCATGAGGGTATCAATGGCGATACGTCACCCCCACCCCTTCTCCCCAATAACTGTGATGGATATTTCAGAAGTCCGTGCTTGGTGTGTGCCTGACCGCTTTCTGGAATATTTCCTGCCGAACTTTATATTGAGCACATTTCTGTCCAAAGTCTACGGTTATGTATATTGTCATGTCCTATATATTTTCGGTGGATAAGTTTCCTTTGTTATATCGTACCACTGCGTTGTTTTCTGCGTTAGTACCTTCTGCTATATCCTCTCCTCAATGTTCCTTCTCTTATCGTTTCCTTAGTTATTACCTCCATCCGGTCCTTCCTTTATACGTTCTTCTTTATCCGCTGTTTTGCTCGATTGCCGTCATTGGCTTAAACTTCCAATGGCCTCAAACAGGCAAAACATATAATAAGTGTCATCGCAGGGTGTTGTTTGTCCGCACGCCAGGTGCATCATGCAGGTGTATGTTTTCTCGTTTATAGTTTGATTGATCATCCTATGCACTGACAGTCTGAGCTGGTCTCAGCTTCATCTCGGAGCGGCTGACTTCATATATTCCGCCCCAGGGGCCCTTCCAGTAACTTTTCAACTCTTCAGATTCAGCCAGCTCTACCCCGTTCAGGTTTGTGAAATCCTCCGTCTTGCCTTCATCGAAGGCCCACCACCCACCAAAGCGGCAGGTTATGTTTCCGCCTTCACACGTCCTGAACGGTTTTCCGCTTGCCTGTTTCATGCCGTCGACCGCGGTGCCAGACATCTTGCGCACGTCCATCCTGTAGTCGTCGATGGGCTCAAGGTAGATGATTGAGTACACACCGTAATAGTACGAGTCGTCCACTCTCCACATGTCCACGCGTAGCTCTAGTTCCTGCAATTGGGCCAGGTTCCCGAGCGCCTCCAGGCCCATCCAGTGCTCGCCTGCGGCGTCTCCGAAACCAGTCTGGTACGAACTCATGGGCCTAGCGAAGGTGATGCTGGGCTGGACTCCGCGCCGCTGCAGCAGCGTCCAGCCGCCGCCGTCCGTCTCCATGTCGCAGTAGACGGCTCTATCGGACGCCAGGATGTTGTACACACCGCTGGTATTGACGCCAGACTCCTTGAGAGCGGCGCAGTCGAGCACCACCACTTCGGAGGGGACATCCTCCTGGGAGGGCGGCGCCTCGCGCTCGAACCAGTCGCCCGTCTCGGGTGGCGTTGCCACCGGCGCCTTCGGTCGTCCTCTGTTTGGCCAGGCTGCAGGCGAACCTCAGTGAGGTCGAGCGGCAACCGCCTCGCACCGCCGCCTGGACAGCTGCGATCTGCCCTGGCACAAAGCGCGCGACACCACGACAGACCGAGTCTGTCTCGTGGTGCCGGTACACGGCGGAGGATGCTGCGGCCACGGACGGAGACCAGGGGACAGCAGGGCCGAAGACACGGCGCCGGGTGAGTTGTCAGAGAGCGAGGTGGCGCCGGCTGAAGCTTCAGGGGGCTGGGTGGAAGGCGCTGCGTCAGGGAGCGGAGTGGTGGGATTCGGTCTTTAGAAGTGGAGTGGTGGTGGGAAGGAGCGGGGTGGTGGTGGGAGGGAGCGGGGTGGTGGTGGGAGGGTCGTCTTTGGGAGGGGGGCCGACAACAGTGGCAGCGTACAGCGCCAACACCAGCCCGGCGAAGACGGACAGATGCATCACCGTCCAGCCAAAGTTTCGGAGACAGAAGCCAGCTGCCTGCGCTCACGATGTGGTGAGCGGCTAACACAGATGGAGGAAGGGACAGATGTGGGAGGAAGCAGACTCAGCGGACAGACTACTGAGGCAGCGCGGTGGAAAACTACTGAGCAGAGAGCGCTCGTCGCGAACCGCAGCGGCTCGCTCACTGCCGATTGCTGGTGGCGCTCAACCACTACCCTTTGCCCTTTGGACCAGCGCCGATAAATTTGATTGACTTCGGTCATTACGGGAGCCATTTAAGCTGACGTTGGTAGCAACCGTCGAAGCATAGTCGAAACATATTCTGCTGTGTGTCTATACATTGAATTATGTCTGTATTCTGCCGATGCACGTAACCAAGGGGCGGAGGCGGCCACCCCCCCCCTGGAGTCCCAGTGGGCCCTTTTGGGCGCGCGTGGGGCGCCGGAAAGGGCCGACGAGACCACGCGAGGCGCGGTATNGTCGAAACGCTGTTTAAATTGCTGCCAAATTCCCTTCAAAAGGGAAAAAAGTCAAGAGGGGGAAAAAGGCCGAGTACATGCTTTTCCAAACGCATACGATATTGAAAAAATGATATTTGTTTCCGAGTGAAGTGCAGATAAATGTCTGGGGAGACTGTCTAAAAGTGGAGGGGATAATCCACCCAGCCTAACGGCTGGGGGGACGGTGTCCCCCCGTCCCCCCTGTGGCGACGCCCCTGCTCTTCCTATATATTGAAATCACCCTAGGCGTCTACCAGATTACAGACATCACCAGGAATTTACCGTCCTACTTCTCGCCATCCATCATCGCACGCATCACGCCACTTCCCATCATCACCTCTTCGCCGTGTCGCTTCTTTCTGTCCCGCCCATGACGCCGCTAGCCGTGGTGAGTTACCGCTGATTACCACCGGGTCGTGGTGACTGGCCGAGACGGGTTTTTCGGAAGTGGTCGCTTCCGGCGGCTCCACTGTCTCGGCCGCCGCCGGAACTTGGCGTCCACTGTCAATAGGCGGTGACGCGTCGGCGAAGACCGGCGCCTGGCCAGCGCGGGGCTTGGTGCGTCGGGCGAACAGGTGCGGGAGGCGCCGGGTGGTGCGCGGCAGGCGGCAGATCCGTTTATTGGAGGTCGCCGATGGCGTCAGAGGTTCAATGTTGACCGGGCGAGCCGAGCTGTCCACCGTTTTAGAGGTGGTGTTTGGAGCTGTCGTCACCAATCTGCACCACATGTCACCACACAGGTGTCGGCGGCTTGTTCAGCACAGAGACGGTCTAATCGCCTGAGGTGACTGTTCAGCCTACACCGAGACGCTCTGTCTCAGATTGTCTGTGACGTGTGAACTAGCTGATGTCATATCTGAAAAATATATAAGTCAAATTGTATCGTATCTTAGCAGATGAATGCATAATTACCCATAGGTTGGATAGCATTGTTGTTTCGCGCATCAGTCAACGCTTCATGAAGCGTGCACACATAAATCACATGAATGTGAATGAGTTAATGAACTACACATGAGCGTGCCTTATATAATAATAACACGTTATAAGGCTTCAATATTGTTTCCTCACAAACTGTAAGACGTCTCGCAAGCATCAGGGCACACATGATGCGCCCGAGCACACCCAACGTCAACTGCAGTGCCGCACCGCGCTGCGGCAGCAGTTGTACTGCTGGTACCGCGGCTCCCTCATTCGAAACTGTCTCGATCGTTTCGCTTGTTGGAGCAGCCTCGCGCCGCCCCGTACTTATGTAGTCCTCGAGTTTCGCTGGTTGGCGCAGCAGACCCACACAGCGGTGGTCCTCGAGTTTGAATAGGTGCACTAGTTCCGCCGACTCTGGATGCACTAGTTCCGCCGGTGAGGCGTTGATAATTCTCTGGCCTCAATACGGCCGGAGCTGTGCGGTACCGGGCTGCCGCTAACCCAGCTGCAGAGCTTACAAAGCCGTGACTTGTGGCCGCCGAATCGACCCGGATCGAGTCGCGGACGGTGTCCAACGGTTCCGCGTGGTAGGCAGAGCGAACCAAGTCAGATATCCGGGGCGACCCCGCGAGGTGTCACAGCTGCTGGTCAGGGACTGATGGAGCTGTTACAGCTGCTGGTCAGGGACTGATGGAGCTGTCACAGCTGCTGTCAGGGACTGATGGAGCTGTCACAGCTGCTGGTCAGGGACTGATGGAGCTGTCACAGCTGCTGGTCAGGGACTGATGAAGCTGTCATAGCTGCTGGTCAGGGACTGATGGAGCTGTTACAGCTGCTGGTCAGGGACTGATGGAGCTGTCACAGCTACTGGTCAGGGACTGCAGCTGTAGGCAGCTGCAGCAGCTGTCACAGCTGCTGGTTAGGGAGTGGTGGAGCTGTCACAGCTACTGGTCAGGGACTGATGGAGCTGTCACAGCTGCTGGTCAGAGGACTGATGAGCGTCACCGCTACTTGGGCAGGGAGATGGTAGCTGTCACAGTGCTGATTTAGGGAGTGGTGTAGCTGTCACAGCTGCTGGTCAGGACTGGTTGTGAGCTGTCACAGCCCGCTGTCAGGGACTGATTGGAGCGTCACAGCTGCTGGTCAGGGGGACTGATGGAGCTGTTCACAATGTTGGCAGGGGAACTGATGGAGCTGTCTCAAGCTGCAGGTTCAGGGGACTGATGATGTTGTCACAGCTGCGGTCAGGGACTGGTGAGTATAGCTGTCACAGCTGCAGGTCAGACTGATGATGTATGTCACCAGTCTGTCTGTCAGGACTGATGGAGCTGTCACAGCTGCTGGTCAGGGACTGATGGAGCTGTCACAGCTGCTGGTCAGGGACTGATGGAGGCTTTTACTTTGAGATGAATGTTTTTGAAATATAAATATATTGAATGAATATATTGAACGAATATAAATGTATTAAACATGTTGTTGTAGTGAGTCCAGGAACGAACAGCTAGTAAAAGTTTACATGTGTATTTGATCGATGCAAGTTCTAAAATGTAACTCTTGCATTACAAAGTTGTACCTGTAATATATGTGTTTATGCATCCTCCAGCAAGCAAAAGCTAGCAACGCAATGTAAACAATAACTACGAAATGGACGGCAACGCATCATACTGCAAACATATGATATTTCGCTATCGATAATTCGTCATAATTCGGAAAATAATGACTTACCTATTTAATGTCGCCTCCCGCACACCTGGCTCTGCCTATCGTTCGTTGGTTATCGTTGTTTTTCGCCGAGAGCCGCAATCTTCGCTCGATGTTTGCTGTCTATCTCCGGCTTCCCGAGCGGAAATACCCGGCTCGATGGTTGGTCTCCAGCTCCGTCAGCGGGGTGATTGGTCGCAGGCTGCGGCACCCTCTGTGTGTTGGCAGTCAGCACAGGTGGCCGTGCAGCCCCGGAAGTTTGCACAGCTAATTGTCTGGTGAGCGGTAGGGCACTGAGTTGCCACATTGGAGGCATGGGAGTCTCGTGTAGTTATATTTTGACGGCCAGCGACATGACCAGCAGCCAAATATAAATATTACTGAATTGTATAATACGGCGCTAAAGTCGTGTGCGTTAGGTATTAACCGGCGCACCGACGGGGGGCGGATATCCGCACCCCCATCCCGAGGTTTTTCAGGAGTAGCGGAAAAACGTCGGCGCCCGCGCAGCGTCGACAAAATCGCACAGCTATTTGGGCATCAATTACACACACTTTGTGAAAGTTTTGATCTCCTGACTTTAAAGGACACGTAGTCAGGTCACATTAAATGACCTGACCTTAAGTCACGTTTTTGAAAGTTTGACATCATGCCGATGTGGTTACCCAAATAGTTTGAAACTCACAGTGTGTGATAAATACATGTATCTGCAGTTCGTATATCTTGAACTTCTGTATATCTGCGACCTGAGGTTATGTCGATGTTGTGACCTCCCATTAAAAGTCAATGGGAGAAAATTGAATTGCGCACCAATCGAACAAACCCAGCTAAATCTGGTCAATTTTTATCAATATCACTATTGTGAAGCTAAGCAGAAGAATGCATGTGGTAATTTTCTTCCGTGATCTCTTTGAAGTCAAATTCAATGTGTCCCCAGGCATAAGTTTTTTTATACAATAACTCATCTTCTACGTGGGGCAGAGTGATAGGGTTTTCGCCATTCTGTTTCTCTTATCGATTGTCATCAAGTGATATAAAATTCAACTTGACCTTGACATGAACTCAGGTCAGGTCAGATCATTTTTTATTTGACCTAGCTAGATCATCTGAAATTAGATTAAATGCGCCGGAACAAGAGAAGCACGATGATGACAAAAGCATTGCTCTAGCTTTTATAAGTAAAAAGTTATGAGCAAAAATCGTTTTCCGTGAAATTTAGCATTTTGACATTTGCTGCCCTCTGGACCTGGAGTGGAGCCTCAACTGATGACCTTATCTCAAATCGAAGGAAATGTTGCAGAAAGAGAATTTCAAGGGCATTTCAGTGTTTTTGATCGTATGATCCTAGCCATCTTAGTTACCAAGATAGCCCGGATTGTGTGAAGCAGTGCTCAATTTACTCGAAATATGGGAAAAGTTGACCTGTTTCGACCTCTGGTGACCTCAATATTAACCTGATCAAAAAACAATGTGTATTTTTTCTAGTACTCATCACGGCCTACCTAACGCCCTTTTCCGCTTCTCGCTACGTTGCGAAATTTAAGAGATCTCTGGGAGCGGTTATCCGCCCCCCCCCCGTCCGTCGGTTCTAAGTTGGCTCAGACCCCCGTCGGTGCGAGGGTTAACACGCGCACTGGAGAGGGGTATGCCACTAACGCGTACTGGAGGGGGCACTTAAGTGCCCTCCCCCCATGAGATCTAAAAAAGTATGAAAGCTAGAACATTCAAACTTGCATGATAGGTAGGTGTTATGTTACTCTATAATTGCTGAAATTTTGGTGACCTTAGGTCAATATGTTGAAGGTCAAACGAGGTCACGAAGTTAAAATCTGGCCAAATGTCACAATTTTTATTTGACATCATTGACGTCACAGGTCACCAGCAGTGTGTCTAAAGTTGTGTTTGGAGATGAACATGGACATCGGCTATCGAATGGCATTTGAATCGTCCCGATCTGACTGTTGGTTCTGAAGATATCGCTTTGCCGACCTCGATTATATCCGGTATCTTGAAATTCAAATACATATAACACAAAAGTTTACCGACTGATTTTCAATTTTTACGTCAAACGATCCGCTATTGTTTTGCGGATCCATAACATTAACATTAGACTTGAGATGAGATAGCCATTTTTGGCTGCTTGGCATTGAAATTATGTATAGTATAAGTTAAAACAACCACCAAGGTCGAATCACAAAGAAATTTGGTTGATTTTAGACATCTGTAAAATCCCCAGTCCCCAGTGTATTTGGAAAAAGCAAGGGACCTGGTCCGATGACCGTCGTCACTCTTTACTAAAATGTTGATGTATAGTCGACTTGTTTTTACACTTTTGGCCATACATGTAGCCATTCACTAGTTCATACACTATCCGACGTGAAGGTTTTTCTCTATTTCCCCTTAATTCCTTCATATGATCGTCCTCAGCCCCCAAATACAACGTTTTTTTTACGAAAATTGAACACTTTTTGTGGAGCAAACGAATGTCATAATCGTGTTCAGCAGCAATTACTTTATATTTTGCACCACAAATGGCGTACATTTGAGAATTTTTGGAAGGTGGCAGTTAACACTTAGGGTTTTGTACTGAGATAGCTAAATTGTAGCTTAGATATATATCATATGATTAAATGTTTATTTATCCAAAAATTCTACCTCGACGACTTTAGAGCATATCTTATGAACGATTTTGGGAGATATTACCAGATGACCGGATATTAGCAGATAAACGTTAACGTTATAACATTACCTATAGCCAAGATTTGCTGTTATCGCCAACCGACCTTGGCTCTATTAGTATTTAGCGAAGCTTTTGTGTCTTTGGCGTTCTATTTTACATTGCTGCCTCTTAGTTTGCCGATCTGACATCAAAATTGGATAATCTTGTCGAGAGCAAATAAATAAATATTCAGCGCAAATCACTATCACTCACCAAATAAATGCAGCGCAAGGAATTTCCGCGAGAAAGACGGATAACCCACCGTTACTCACGGACAGCTGTGACGTCACGTAGTATCGGCATCGGCATACATCTGCTTCCTTCATCTTTAAAACTTCCAAAAAGTGTCTCTGGTACCTACTTTGAAAGTACATATTTTGTTCTTCAGGAAATACTTGAGGAAACTAAATGTTTTCCGTTCGTTGACGCATACGAAAAATAGAGTCCATGTGACGTCACAGAATAAAGTTCTGTAAGATGCGTACCTGTTGTGTGTAGGTACAGACATGCTTCCTTTACTAAGGTACAGAAGGCGTTCAATGCAGCGCAAATGAGCGCACTGTTCGTCTGTTTCGTTTCACCACAAACTCGGGAGGTGTGACGCGTTTGTGACGTGCATCCGAATATGACGTCATGGTGTACCTATAAGTATTTCATCAAAATGGCCACAGATCCCTGGTCTTATGACAAATCAATAGCAGAATCGTTATTTGCGTACTTAGCTTAGTCATTTCAGAGCAATCAATCGAAACTACCAAGGATGACTATTCCTTTTAAGCCGGCTTTCGGTTCTTTATCGTAAGTTTCGACATCAGAAGATGACCGTTTGTGTTATGTTGGGTATGATGACGTTTGTGTTATGTTGGGTGGGTATGTTGACGTTTGTGTTACGTTGGGTCACGGGTCAGCCCTATCTCGCCGAGGTGGGTGGGATGCGCTGTGAGGATAATAACACACAGAAACGACCTGCTTGCTATGCATGGTATGCTCAGCCTGAGGCAGAGAAGAAGAGCAAGCTCACACGATGGAATACCAACTACCAGTGCAACTGCACGGGCATCGGCCAGGCTTGTTGTGATGCATGTCTGAAGTATTTCCAATAGCCTTATTGAATCTTAACTTTATCCGGAGGAGTTTGTGGTTGGCAACGAACCTATTATAGAAATTGAGTCGAGCGACCAGAGAGAAGGTAGGAGAAAGTCCACGTTGAAGTCGATTGACACTCAAGATAGCATGTGAGTGTGCTGTTTACATATAGGTATAAGTAGGAGCTGATTCATTTGGTTACTGGGCAGTTACTGCAGTCGTTCAGATTCTGTAGCCCCTGGGTAGCCCTGCTGATCTTTTGCAGAAGTGTCTCACCACATCCTCGTTTAAATAAGGTGATGCCCCAGCTCGATGTCTTCGTTTCTATCCTTAACATTATTCTGAGTTTCATTCTGCTTGGAAAGTTCAGATTGGATTTACAAAAACAATATCCCAACAGGCGAAACAAAAAACTCACGCAAAAACTCTTTTGACCTGGCTCAGTAGCTCGTGGCTCTACGCTTGGTATCAACATACCACTGTTCTCTGTACCATGGTTGTACCGGGACATGACACCATCTCACCCAGGGGCGTAGCTAGCACTTTTCGAGACAGGTGCATCCAGTCGGGGGGCGTCATGGGGGGAGGGGGCCCAGTCCCCATAAATACCCGACGAATTGCGATGCCTCAATAATCGAAATGTCCATAGTTCTTGGTCGGTATTGGTACATATTTTTAAGAATTGAAACCATTTCTAGTCTTCAGCCAAGCCTGAGAGGGTCCACTCCAGGCCTGGGAGGGCCCTCGAAAGGGTTCTTCTTCCTTAGCATAGGGCTCTCTGACAGACTAGGAGGGACAGACTAGGAGGGTTTTCTCATGGTATTTTACAACATCATAAAGTGACTGCCGCCAGCCCGTGTAGTTGCAGCCGGGCATAGGGGGTCTGGCAAAATCTCCCGGGTGCAGGAGCACCATTTTCCCCCCTGGCTACGTCTCTAATCTTACCTCAGAATGACTGGATCAGTCCCGAATCTCTGAGGTAAATGTGGCGCGAATATCTCTGATAGCCTGCCTGACAGTCGGCGGAAGCTCCGTGGACCCTTCCATATACATTCACGTCGAATCGGCAAGCACAATTGTTCCGTGCTATGGTGCGGAACCAGTCACCCATTGCTGCCGCCTATCCTGTAATACGTGGCATACACCAGGCTCGCCATGCCCAATATCACTACATCGTAAAGAGCATGGTGGGGGGAGGGCGTTCCTGAATAGACGCCATCGAACATCATTCTTCATTCACTGTCACTCGTTTGATAGACCTATTCACGGCGGTGCATTATTTCGCTATTCACCAATGTATACCAGGCACTATTTTCATATATTTCGTAATAATTTCGTTGATATGGACTGTTCAACAGCGACATTTAGTTATATACTTATTATCGAGCACTCAGCTACAATACCATTTTTATTGATTCTTCCAGTGCTATTGTTATTAATGATGTCCGCTTCTCAATACAAAGAAACGAGCGTAGAACATTGAATACTGATCATAAAAAGATTACATACGTTATGACACAAAACTTATGTATAACAAGAGTCATTACCAGCATACCAGTTTTTCGTCCAAAATGTACGTTCGTTTCTATGCGTGAGTTTTATCTGATACAAATTACTTGATGCTGGGTAGGCATCGGAGCCCATTCACGCAAGCTAACTTACTTAGCGATACTTTGTCTATCACTGTTCCACTGTTCATCTATATAATTTCAAAAAGTATTTACCATAGTTTTAACGACGAGTGAAACAAATTATACCATGATTGTATCTGCGTTGGCGTTGTTCACAGCAGACACTAGAGTGTAGACACAGCGGCTGTTTTGCAGCCGCTGTTTTGACAGCGGCTGTTTTGCTATCGACAAATATGTACGCAGCTGACAGGACAATCTCCCGGCTTGATCGCTGTTTCCGGCTGGAGCTTTTGCAGGCTGATCAGCCATTGCGGTACCTGTTAATGCAGCCAACTGAATCTTCCGATCAGCCATGGATGGCGCAGGACTATAAAAACGGAATGCGCTCGTTGCAAAAACTTGGGGTGACTTAATGCTGAATGTTTTTCTTCTTTAATCAATGTCTGTTTTCATTTTGCGTTTGAGCCCTTGCTTTAGAGTTGACCTGCTAACCCCTGCACCTCTAGACATGACCTGCTAACTTTCGTAGCTCTGGACATTACCTGCTGACCTCCACAGCTCTGGATATGACCTGTTGACCTCCGCAGCTCTAGACATGACCTGTTGACCTCCACAGCTATGGACATGACCTGTTGACCTCCGCAGCTCTAGACATGACCTGTTGACCTCCACAGCTCTGGACATGACCTGCTGACCTCCGTAGCTATGGATATGACCTGTTGACCTCCGCAGCTCTGGTCATGACCTGTTGACCTCCACAGCTCTGGACATGACCTGCTGACCTCCACAGCTCTGGACATGACCTGTTAACATTTGGAGATGAACTGCTGACCCATCTAGCTATAGACATGACCTGCTAACCTTTGTACATGACCTGCTCACCCGTGCAGCTCTGCGAAGTGCTAATGATGACCTCATGCAGACGCGGCCCTGCTCCAGTTCAGTACCGGCCCCTCTGCTCAGTGTTCCTGCACCCGCTCTCTGGGAGCCGCGCTGTCAATTCGACCCATTGTGGCATTTCAGTCCGTTTCGGTGTGGGCAGCGAAGTGCTGGCGAGGGGGCTACGAAGTTGCATGTGTGGGTTGGAAGCCAAGTCTGCTGCGTGATTGTTGCGCCTCATTAACCAATCGTCCCCCCCCCCCCCTGTGGTAGCCAGGACTATCTGAGCCTTGGACCTGCTGACTCCGACTCTGCTCAGGTGAACTACAGCACAGGCCTCGGATAACATTTTAACTCGGGGGGCAATTGCCTCCCACCTCCCCACTCCATAAGGCAATGCCCCCCCCCCTAGTGGAACTGATTTGCCCACGCAGTAAAACTGAATTAATTCGACACGAGCGGACATAAGAATATTATATATGATAGTTGATACATTGATAGCATCTGCAAAATTCCTTCAGTCACCTGACGCTTGTGTACTGTACTGCATAGCTGCGGATAGCATGTTAATGGGGGGAGCAAATGCCCCCACAGTGACTGCTGGCTGCCTCCCCAGTGACCAAAATTTGCCCCTAGTGGGAGCAAAATTGGTAGATAACATACGATTGTGGGTCTGTTAAGTATATAAAAGCGTCACTAAAGCATGTTTCAGATTTGAACCAATAATACGCCGTGTACAGCTACCTAGCGCAGCTTTGAAATCTTGAGTACGGATACTCGCCCCTTGTCGCGTCGGTTCGAAATTGACGTGAAGCACAGGTGTCGATTTATATACGTTTGGGGTGGCCCTCGGCGCCTCCATATGTTGAGTTTGGCCCCCCCAAAAGATGCTTTCAGCTCCCTCAATGTCTTCTGGCCAATGGCTGATCCAATGGGGTCAAAAGGCCCCCAAATGACCCACAAACCACCAGAAATCAGGAAAAAATGACGCAAGTACCTCAAAAGTTAAATGACGCAAGTACCTCTAAAAGTCAAAAGCCAAGAAACCTGAAAAAAATCAAAAAAAAATCACCCATTTATCAATAAGAAGCGAACCCCGATGAGTTTGTTTTATCGTTTGATAGCATTTTGGGATTTTGCAGCCAGAACATTTTTTGCAGTTCTGGGTTCTTCCTTCTTGCCGTAGATCAGGTTTCTGACATATATACCGTGGTTTCAGCCACGGTGATCCGTACAAAATAAGCTTCTGAAAATTTCGTAGGTTCTAGGAACATACACAACCCAAAAACCCTGAATAACATGACACGACGAGACCTGGGAAATATCGGCGAAGCAATATTTCTCTCCTTCGTTAAGTTTTAGCTCTTTGTCTCTTCTAAGGTGGCCCTCGCCCCCCCCCCCCCTCCCAGGTTCCCTCGGCTCTACAGCCATAGTTCGATTGAATAACCCATTTCACTGCATATCCGATGAATAAATTTTGGGCTGTGTGCCAGGATTTTGCCGACACGATCGATTATAATTGGAGGCTGGGTTTGGACGCCCCCTATTTTTTTATAAATAATTTTCATTTTTTGTACTAGGTTCATCTCAGTTGATTCACCAATTCACGTCAAATGCCATCACCTCTAAAGAAGTTTATTGTCGAACCATAGCCACAGTGTTTGTCTGAGCAAAGTGGCAATTTTGACATGAGTTTAGACGAGGTTTCTAACGGCATTTGTGGACTCTACCTAATTCCCATTTGAGCAATTGTTGTGAGGGGCGTCAGAATTAGTAGGGGTCCCCTGACACGACTAAGCTTTTGCAGAGCCCGGGTGCTGCTTAAAAGCAAATTATTCCTGGTAAAGCCGCTTAGATCTTCCTTCAGTAAATGTGTTAATGTTTTACCAATTTAGTTGTACTGGTAAAGCTATGGCGCCGGTGGATCCCTTTGTTCCATTTCTGTTCGGTTCCCCAATCGTTCTCAAAAATTGACATCGCAGGTGTGGACCTTCGATGATGGGCGTGCTTGTATTGATATTTGTATTTAGCTTCACTATTGTATTATTCTACTTTTTTATTTCTGTTTTACAATTATGTATTTTTGTCATTACTACACTTAACATGCATTCGTACCTATGCATGTATAGGGGTACCAGGGAGGGACGTACAGGGTGGGCTAGAAATAAGTACCTTCAGATTTTGTTCTATAAGATACATATTTTTCACGACAGGTTCATAAACGAGGTGTCATTTTAATCCCAACGTGATGGCAAAACAGAAAAAAATCATCCAACGCCACCGGAGCTGCTCTCCCATCCTTCACAGAAGGTGTTCTATTTACGGCACCGTGTCGCCGCTTCACTGCAGCGGCAGCGCACTTCCTTCAGGTTGAGGATGGCGTTGGGCGTTGCCCACCATGTCCCTGGAGATACGTGCCACCGCTTGGACAATAGCGGCCTTAAAGTCTTCCGTCCTCCTTGATTTTCCGGCATATACGCGGTCTTTGAGGTGCACCACAAGGAAAAAGTCCAGGGGACTTAGGTCGGGAGAGTAAGAGGCCCACTCGACGGCCGACTTTAGGCTGATGTGCTGGTCATGGAAGTGGTCTCACATCCAATCCAGGGACTGGCAGGCGGTGTGCGGGGTGGCGTTGTCCTGCTGGAACCACTCGTCTTTTATATTAGGTGACCTCTTTCCCAGTTCCTTCCAAAAGGATTCCAGTGCAGTCTGGATGTAACCCGCGAAGTTTATTGTCACCGCCACGGCGATTTTGTTCTCGAATAAAAATGGGCCGATGGTCTCTCTGCCGTGCCTCATCGCCAGCCGCGCCGTCACCTTCTGACTGTGGAGCCAGAAATATATGCAGGAAAACCCAAGACGACGGTAAGAGGCTCAGGCTGCTATTGTCCAAGCGGTGTGCGTAATTCCAGGGACATGGTGGACAGACGCATCCTCACCTGAAGGACAGTGCGCTGCTTTGCTGGTGAAGCGGCGCCGCGGGGCCCACATAGAACACTTACTGTGAAGGATGGGAAAGCTAGCTCCGGTGCGTTTGATGAATTTTTGCTGTTTTGCAATTAACTGTTGGGATTAAGTATGCACTTTCGTTTATGAACCTGTAGTGAAAAATATATATTTCATAGAACAAAATCTGAAGGTACTTATTTCTGGCCCACCCTGTAGCTGAAGCTTAGGGGGCAAGGGTGCTATCCCCCCTCCCCGAGAAAACCAATTTACACTAGATAAAATGTGTTTCTGCTGACGACTCGACCCTATCCCACTTCGGTCAACAATATTTGGCTGAGGAGCGAAATATGATTCTACCACTGACGTGCCCCCTCCTGCTGAGAAAAATCATGACTACATGCCTGCGCTTAACTAAATGCCTTAGCAAAAAAAAAATGCTTACCCCCAGTGAAAATTCCTTAGCCGAGGCCCTGCGGCTCAGCAGCTTATCTTGAACTGGGTCACCGCTGTCTGCGATACAATACCTGCTGACTAGCAGAGGCTTGCTTGACCTCAGACCAGGTGCACCTTGACCGGGGTCACCGCTGTCTGCGATACAATACCTGCTGACTAGCAGAGGCTTGCTTGACCTCAGAAGGTGATCTTGAACTGGGTCACCGCTGTCTGCGATACAATACCTGCTGACTAGCAGAGGCTTGTTTGACCTCAGAAGGTGACCTTGACCGGGGTCACCGCTGTCTGCGATACAATATCTGCTGACCAGCAGAGGCTTGCTTGACCTCAGAAGGTGACCTTGACCGGGGTTCGGCTGATAATAATAATTGGCCAATACTCGGGAATAGCGGCCGGTGGTTCAGACTTCAGAGTATCGGATTTCAATACCGGCGATCGGCGGGTGTTGGGTGATCTCAGACGACACTGATATGTAGCCTAATCGTCTAGCTTGTACCAAGATGTGGACACCGTCATCATATATCGATTGTTTAGGGCAATTATATTGCCGGATACCGGCCTTTTCTTTTGTAGTCGACATTGGTTTATCAGTAGCGATTGGTCTAAATCGAAGTGTGTTGAAACGTTCTCTTAGAACGTGAATTACGTTGGACCGATAGATCAGTGAGACGATCTAGTCAACTTGAACTTTGAGAGCTAATCGCAATCGATTCGGGGAGATGCTGTCAGAATCATTTTGAAGTCATTTAGACGAAACGAGTTCAGACTACCTGCCCGTGAAAGTCTTTGAGGTGTTTTTGATGTCAATGACTACGCACTGATTGCGATCATGAGTTTCAACTCAGTAACTCAGAAGCTTAACCTGCACAAAATTAAAATATAACTACATTGCTTGAAAAATCTTCGGGCTGAGTTACCGACTGTCTCTCCGCAGTGACGAACTCTAAAGCGAGATGCAGTAAGAAGTAAGCAAATGTGAGCGGTAAACAACCATAGCAACAACAATTTAATTGGTGTATTTCCTCAACATAATCCATCCCTGTGTACATGAATTTCATTTAAAACAAATGGACCAATAATCTAATAATATTGCTCACCAAACTCTACTAAGTACAAAGAATATCGGTGTCGTCTGCATCACAGAATGCTAATTTAGCGACGGCTTTCTCTGCGCGGCGCGCCGGTCAGCGTCCCGCCGCAGCAGCCATCCTTTCTTCATGCAGTTGTATCGCGTTATCAGCGTGAATACCTACCGGCACGACCTGAGCGGCCATCTGGAGAGCGTTTATGAGGGCGAACTTGACTGCAATCATATACTTACAGGGCGCCCACTTGACGGCTGATTGTCTTTTGAAGCGCGATAACTTAACAACTATAAGTTGGGTAATAGCTGCAGCTTGTAACAGGGCTTGATAGGAGTTATCGAGTGAGCTCAAGTCCGATGTCCATCGAAGATGATCAATTTCAGTCTTCAGATCACAGCTTCACAACAGGGATCTCAATATTTTGCAAATTAAAAAGTGTTAAAATAAGGGCACCTTAAAAATATAGTGAACCAAATCCGTCGAGTTTTCAGATTTGGGTATAGGTAGGGGCTCCACTGCAATTATGGTCCCCTCCTTGAAGTTTGTCTGGATCCGCCACTGGTTAATAGTGATGTACACTATACGATAAGCTCAAAAATAAGAAAGCGCAAATATGCGCAGAATTTCTTTGCTTAGACAGAAAGTATAAGCTCTAACGAGGCTGAAAATGTTTCTTCAAAGTGGAAAACCGCATACAAAAAGTTATAGGGTTAACTCATTTTTTTATGCTGTTGACCAGTACGTGAAATAACATACCTCACTTTATGTTGGAATATAAAATTGTTAAATCACATGAAAAGGTTATATTTAGGTATTTCAGACTGCTGATGATTTGTTCTTTCAAGAAAAGTACTACAAGGCCTGTACAAAACGGTCTTCGTCTCAAAATTAGCATATATCAATGCGATAGGAATGAGGCGCGCTGTAGCAATATCGGCGGCTTAATTATAGTGCATGTTTGAAAATATAGTGCTTACAAATAAACACATTTATTGGCGAATCGATGCAATGCTTAAAAAAGCGCAAATATGCTTTGCAGGTTTTGCCTGAAAGTAAGCAATACCTTTATTATATTCAATTTTGACATTTTATTTGTCACCCCATGTCGCGCTAGCAGGCCATTTTCGCCTACAGTGTGGTGGTTTGAACGCTATAGCGCGTATCAGTATAAGCATTTGCATTAGGTACATTCACATACCTACTGAATACTGATAGTCTACAAAATACTAAGTCATGATGTGTGTTTTGGGGTGTTAAGCCGCCGCTACTCCGGGGATATGTTGCCCAAAGTTAGGATGAAAAAATAACTAAAAACGATCAAAAGACTCGTTGTATCTAGACCTGCCACTGTGCAATTAAAAGCGAACTTGTAAGGTGAACCAAATCAAAAACATGCTAGCAAAAGATGACAGATTAATAACCATGAGTTAACATTATCCATTTGCGGGGACAATGGATAACTTTCTCCACAAGAACGTAAACGAACATGGAATATACTTTTTCACATTAATTAATGCATGTATTCCAAATGCGCAGTATGTTGTCGGAATGAGGACGTGACGGGTTGCTGGCATAGCGCCTGCCGGCAAGGGCGGTCCAGGGGGGCCAAAGGGGAGCCATGCCCCCCCAACCACCCAAAATCGGCGCAAATTTTGGACACAGTTTCCTGAGTTTAATCTGTAAAACTAAGCAACTTTTACAGAGGAAAGTTTGTTTTAAATCAGTTATTGATACATAAGCAAGCGAAATCCGATGAGTTTTCAGAATTAATGCGATTAATTTTTGGGAATTTGCCCCCCCCCCAACTGTCAAAATCACACTTTCTGGATCCGCCAGTGCCTGCCGGCCACCAGCAGGTCAGTTACAGCAGTGTGTTCTCTCTGATTTCAGGCGGTATAGACACTGTGATGCAGAACCAAGGCAGCAGCGTGACGTAGTCAGAGCCGGCGGAGAGCACGGAACGGCTCGGTACGGCACGCTACGAACGAGAACGGCGACAGCAGCTGACTGGCAGCCCGCCACGCCAGCAGCACGACCCGGCACAGCCCGCCACGGCCCGCCACGGCCAGCAACGGCCAGCAACGGCCAGCTACGGCCACTGACGTACCAAAGCCACTCCAGCGGGCCGGTCACTATCAGCCTGCAGAGTGGTAGCGAGAGCGACTGGCATGGGACTGGGTGTGTGATCGTGTGTCGGCGGTAACTGGGACCGGCAGACGCGTGTCGTCACGGGCCGCACTGATGACGTCATATGTCAGTCAGTGATGACGTCACCTGTCAGTCAGATGTGACGTCATCAGAGGGAGAGGTGAGAGTGAGGCGGACAGTGCGATGGTGGTGCGACAGACTGATAGAGTGGTCGATCGTGTGCCAGCTGAACTTCACAGTAAGATGGTCAGTGATGGCGGGAAGGTGTTAGTCCAACGTCGCGACAGCCAGTGATAGTTTGTTAGTCGGACATTTAGCGAGTTGCAGTGCAGTCGGACTTGGAGGTGTGGTGTTTGTGGTACATTCTGATGACCCGTCGTCGAACGGTGGTCAGTAGAAGGCGGATATCATTGGGTGGTGATGTGGAAGGGTGACGTCACTGACGTGATGTGGTGATCGAAGCTGGCCGACAGCTGATGTTGGCCGGTGTATTATACAGTTAAAGATGCACCTAATCCGGCGTACCCGTGCAGTGGTGGTGAGGACGCAGACGTCTGCTCCTCAGTGAAGGTCTATAGCAGTAATCACCAACGATTACACCGGATTAATGACTGTTTCCTTGGAATGCGTCACTGTGGCACTGTGCACCAGGGCACACTGAGACGTTATTTGTGATGTGTGATGTGTGATGAGTCCATGACTATCAAAATAAAATCAAGACAAATTGGCATGGGAGGTCTAAAAGAAATTGCATTGTTAGCATAATTTGGCACAAATTTACCGAAATAACTATAGGTATCATGTATGGATAGCATATATAGATATTTCACAGTGTAGAGCGGCAATATGCCATCAATGCTTGTTCAAAGCCATTGCGTCAACATAGCCAGTGTCAACAACCACACTCTCATGGAATTTCCTCTTCCTTGCGCTGCCTGTTTAGTTTTCAATCATTTGGCTGTCATGCATATTGCGTTTGGAGGCGTCTATGCTTGTTTTAAAGCAGTTCATTTCTTGTCATCACACTGTTGACGATTAGGATTACTGAGTTGTTCGAAGCTGTCAAAAGGTGCTTAAAGGAAATAGTTCGCATTGGAGTTTTTTCAAACACGATTTGATTATATTTTGAAATGCAACTTCTCTTCATAGTCAAAAATAGTCATACATCGCACCGTTTCAGGACAAAAGCACGTACATTATTAATTTTATCAAAACTATATACGTACTCTCTGCAACGTCAAACGAAAGAATCGAATGGTTCAGCCAATCAGATTCGAAAGTAGTCGCGTAAGATTACTGTATAGCCTCTGCCCAGGTGTATTGTAAGGCAACACAATTCTTGACAATTCTGTATTTATGTCCCACATTCCGTTCGACCAAAAAGTATAATTATTTCGGCTGGAGAGCCTTTTAGTCCAGAAAACCTTGCAGTCAGGGGTTTTCAAAACGGGCTCAAACTGCTATCTCGTTTCAAAACCCCATGTGCAGGTGAACTATTTCCTTTATACCAACCAGTCAGCCAACTACATAATTACCGAGCGGGCGCGAGGCACCCGTGGGGATTCCCATCAACTTATTAGAAAGATTTACATTCAACCCAGCCAAGAATAACATAGAGATCATATATAATAGAGAGGCCCTGCCTATGCTGAAGCGCTTGATTTCGTGGCAATTCAGTGGTCTTTTTAAAGCACATTTTGTTAACACTCTCGAAGCCCGTGCTTAACTAAGCCACTGTCTTTTATGTTGAAGACAATTTTGTAGGCAATATTTATAATGTAAACAAAATTATAAAGATACCAGTAAGACGCCTTAAACGGCGAAGGACGAGCGAGTCCGAATAAATCCGCGTCAATTTCATCACCGTCCAACGGGGTCGCTTGTGCAAGCATGCATTTTAATTATTTTCGCTGCGTTGTCTTATTGCCGTGCAAATAGATCCGAACTAATAGCATACTTTAAACTAAATTAGGTTTTGAAGCGTGATTAATTTTGCAATATAAGCTTCATGGTTGTAGGAAAAAATAATTTTGGGTGGGTATTAGATGGATTTGATTGCGCTTTACAGCAGTATCATTTTTTATCGTCTAGCCCCCTTGGTTTTGAGCTAACGGCGGGTGTGATAAGGAAATATATCAAATCGTATATATTACAGACAGCTTTTTACAGTGAAATACTGCAATGCCAAACCTAAATTTTTAATGCATTTTAGAGACGGTACATTGGTCTCAGATTTTGGTGGTTTTTTTCATCGCTTTCACGTCCCATAGGTGCTGCTGAGACACTGATTAAATTGTGAAGAACTCATAAAAACTATGAATTTGCCGCCTTGTAATAGCAGTACTTTGCACGTACCACGCGCCGTGATCGACACAATAGTCAATACGCCGGCGGATCGTGTCTCTAACGCATCTGTGTTTGATCGTGTCTTTGCCGACTTTTGGTTGCCGAGATATAGGTCGGTATTCGCACGACGATGTTTTGTAGGTAATTTTTGTGGACGGAACAGGGGTGCACGTGGCACGTGCAGCGTGAACCAGAGTTTTGGACCTGTGGCAACATTGCCTAGGGTGTGATCTCCAGTCCTCCAATTTTAGCTTTATAGGTCCAGCCGTTTCTCAGCTCAGATGGATAATACTTTTCTGACAACCCCTGACGCGGCACGTGTCACCGCCCGTGCTGAACATCACATGAGAGAAATCATGTCCAAATAATCATAATGTCATTGCATGGGGCTATCTGAATGGCGAGACCAGCTTGTCATCGGAGCGGGTTCAAAGATATAAAGCTTTCTGACCAGCGTCCGCGGTCGGGCCCCGGGCCCCGGCCGGGCCCGGCCGGCGGCGCTTATTTGAGAAAAATCGGTATCTGAGGATCGCTTCGCGGCTTCGCGCTCGCTCGTAATTATAATCCGGAACTAAATCGATACTTTGAAACTAAATAGGGTTTGCAGCGTTTTTTAAATTTTGCAATTATAATCTTCCATGTTTGGTAAGGTCAAAAATTAATTTTGGGTAGGTTAGATGGATTTGATTGCGCTTTACAAAGCTGCATTCATTTGTATCGTCTAGCACCCTTTGGTTTTTGAAAGCTACGGGCGGTGTAATGAAGGAATTTTAGAATCGTTAATAAAACGTTTACGCAGATTTTAACAAAGCGAAAACTATCTGCATTAAAACCTCAATTTTTTTGCAATGCAATTTTAGAGACGGTAACAGATGGCTACAGATTGGTGTTTTGTTTCATCGCAACAACACGTCCCATAGGTGCTGAGCCACTGAATTTAAATGTGAAGACGTCATAACATAATTTGCGCTGTAGCCAGTACTTCTGCACGGACCACGCGCCCGCTGATCGACACACTAGGTGCATACTCCCGGGCGGATCGTGCATTCTCTACGCATCTGTGTTTGACCTGTGTCTTTGCGACTTTTGGTTGCAAAGACAAAGCCTCGTCAGCAATACCGAACGTTATTATGAGTTTAGTTTACCGGATAGTTTAACTCTCATCGTCATCATTAACGTCACACAGGGTTTTCACCACGGTCTTTGAATATATATCCACTTGAATCAGCAACAGATACCGCTCGGTTACCGCCGATTTAGGCGTTTTACTGGTCTGTAGAGAGCAAGAGACGAATGAGAACGAATTTCTATCGAAACTTTTAATGAACCAGCTGCGCGTATTGATGGAGCAAACACGAGACACTGATTACATGCAAGCGAGAAGCGCTCGCGAGTCCTCATTGAATACGGTAATTTTATAGCATACCAGCAAGGCGCCGTAGTTGGCGATGAACGAGCGAGAGCGAAGAAAATGTATGGTGAATTTCAACTCGATCGGGCAAGTAGCTTCTGAGATGCGAAAAGGATGCACACGTGCACACGTGCACAGCCACTCCACCCCTGACTTGTAGAAAGGCGGCGGCTGAGAGGTTCCTTACCGCTAACCAATTCAAACACAATCGGTTCAGGAGCTCCTGAGATATAGAATAGGGGCGTACACGTGCGCACGTGCAGAGGTACCCCACCCCTGACTTGTGGAAGACCAGGCGGCTGAGAAGGTTCCTATCAACACAAAATTTAAACACAGATTGGCTCAGCGTTACTGCGATATTATAAATAAGGGGTGTGCACGTTGCGGCACGCGTACAGAGTCACCCACCCAAAGTGAGTTGTGCTTGTGGGCAATGGCGGCTTAGGGTCCCTAAACTCACGTAAAATTTGGGCACAATCTGCCCAGCTGTTGTTAATTTTTTGTGATAAAACACTTTTCAACACCCTTCACGCGACACGCGCCGCGCGCAGTGGTAGTCATTAGTGGTGTCAATCGGTAACCAAAAATTTTGTAACGGACAAAATTGTGTGACCGATTTGGTAATCGGTCGGTCAGGCTGAAACATTTTTGGACACGTTTCGGTCAGCCTTATATCTTGAATAATTTCCTTTTTTGACATATTTTTACGCATTCTTATTTCTATTCAGCAAATTGATGCTTAATTTGCTCAAAATTCAATCAATTAATATCAATACTTAATAGAACACATCATTATTATATCAAGACTCAAGATACTGCTCACAAGAGTAAGTGAGGTCAAGTATTATCCACCCGTGTAGCTCAGTCGGGAGAGCGCTGGACTACAGATCTGACCCACCCTGGCAAGATGGGCTTGAGCCGCTTCGGCGCTCGCTGTTTGCTCCTGGCGGGGATGACCTGCGGCTGGTAGCAGTGGCGGCGTCAAAGGTCAGATGAAGCCAGCGAGCCGGGCGGACCGTCCTCAGTCGTTACAGGACGTTAAACTTTCGTCTCTAAATTCTGCCGGTGACTGGAATTGCGTGATCGGATGGTGGGGTCAGAGCCTGCGCAACAAGCTTAGCCTAGCGGGGGTCCTGACTCGGGAATCCATCCCATCAATGGCATTCCATTCATTTGATGGGATGGATCATTCATCGGAACCCAAATTTATTTAAAAAAATATATGCATTATACAACATATTACCTACAACCAACACTACCGATAATTTTTCCAAATCGGTCAGATTTTGGACATTTTTGGCTTCAACCAAAATCGGTCAATAATTGGTCAACCAAAATGCATTCTGTTCGATATTGGATTGGTAATGGTCAGGACATTTTGGGAAAATGACATCACTAGTAGTCACCCACATGCGTCAAACTGTTCTCATTGAAGGTTGGATGAATCTCACTGAAGGTTGACGCTGAAGGTTGGATGAATCTCACTAAAAGATGACACTGAAGGTTGGATGAATTTCACTGAAGGATGACACTGAAGGTTGGATGAATCTCACTGAAGGTTGACACTGAAGGTTGGATTTATCTCACTGGAGGTTGACACTGAAGGTTGGCTGAATCTCACTGAAGGTTG
>VOPJ01004389.1:0-30000 GCA_014673585.1 Semibalanus balanoides
GTTGTTTTAACTTATACCATACCTAATTTCAATGTCAAGCACGCAAAATGGCTATCTCAACTCAAATATTATGTTAAGGTGGGACAGTTCCTTTAAAGAAAATAGATCACCTTGGATTATTTTTTTAACACAATTTGATTATATTTTCAAATAAAACTATTCATGTCAAAAATAGCCATACATCGCGCCGATTCAGGACAGAAGGACGTTAATTATTAATTAAATTAAAACTATATGCGTACTCTCCGCAACGTCAAACGTGGCTCAGCCAATCAGATTCGAATGTATAGTCGCGTAAGATTACTGTATAGCTTCTGCCCAGGTGAGGCCCACATTCTTGACATACCTTATTTATGACCCACATTCCTTAGACAGAGTCAAATATATTCGGCTTGAGAGCCCTTTCAGTCTAGAAAACTTGCAGTTAGGGTTTCTTCAACACGGGCCACAAAACTGCTATATCAGTTAAAAACCCATGTTGAAGGTGAAATATTTCCTTTAACTGCCCTGGGTTCTCCACGTTCCGACAAAATTGGGGGAGACAGGCATACTGAAGTCGATTACTTCCATGCAACGCCCATATGCGTTATGTTCATGTCCCATGTGTCCTTAGTAAAAGAGTAATATATAAAAAAATGTGACATGCCCCCCCCCCCCATCCGCTATGGCGGAACGCACGGAGCCCACGGCGGGGGACCTTTCTTACCTGCAAGTGGTGAGCACTGCGTATTTCGACATTCGTGATCGGAAGAGCACGCCGGCTCCGGATTCCGGATATAAGTAGGATCGAGACACGTATATAGGACCTGTAGGAAGACGGTGGCAGATAAATCGCACGTTTTTTTTACGTACCACCCGCATTCTAAGCCACGCCACGCCACGCGTGGATACCAGACTCAACTTCCAACAGCTAGGATGTGTCTGGATCCAATAGATATTAAAGCAAAATAAACGATGGGTCCTGGATCCCAATGAAACGCCTGATGAAACTGTCCAGATCTGGCCTTGAACCATCGCGTCATCGAGTCGAACGAGACCCCAAATTCATGAAACATTTGGATATTTGATGTCAGGATAGCACGCCAAGCTTTCCAGTAGTTACATCCCTTCACTGATAAACTCTTATGAATTACTGGTCTGGTGTACACGCGCCATCGGTCGCTATGCTTCCCAAACCCAGCGCGCATTTCTCGGGGTTCATGACGGCGCTATCGCTAGCAATCAGCACACCAGCCACGTAACGCTTCTTACAAACGCAGTTCAGTATTCTACAATTGCATGACCTTTCTACCGCTTCAGTAAAAATGATAAATAATTATTAAAATGTGCTTCAGTTATCTCTTTTCTTCTCAGAGACGAGATATCAATAACTTAACCCGTCCATCCTACACCACATCCCCTCCCAACAAGTCGCATCCGAAGTGCTGACCATGTATTGTGAGACAACATAGAGCCCAGCTCAGGGGTGTAATTTTTCCAAAATGATTGTGGGTGCCCAGCCTGAAGGGCGCCAAGACTTAAAGGGGCGCCCAATGCTAAAGGGAGCCACTATTTTTTTATTTTTCAAAACATGGTTGGTCTCTCCGGATTTTGATCACTTTGACAGCGAAAGGGCACTTTTGGTGATAAATTTGTATATCTGTATCTAACGTCTATTTTCCTATGTTTCGTTAGAAGGGCGCCATTCCCATCGCTGGTAGCCTCGGAATAGCACAACTTCATTTATAATTAACCCTCGCCCTGGTGAGTGGGGTAATTTTGACCGTTCCCCTCCTTGCGCACTTTTTTCGGGAATAGTGGGAGAACTTGCCATGCAGCGCCGCAAAATTCGTACACGTATTCGGGTGTCAATAAGCCGCCCACATTGCCCAAGGATTGGTAATATTATATTATCAGATAATATCATGACCTTGATATTATCTAATCGTATATATAGCCGGAGGGGCGCCGTCATTAGCCGGAGGGGCGCCGTCACTGCCCAGAGGAGCGCCTTGGTTCCAAAGGATCTGGGCATCACCTGCATTAGCTGATACTCAGTACGCCACTGTCAACAGGGTGCCCAAAAGGGCGCACATGCGGTCCATTGGGGCGCAATATTTGGGTGCTCAGCCGGATTGTGGGTGCTCGGGCACCCACAAAGAGATATAAAATTACACCCCTGGCCCAGCCCGGCCTCAGTTTGGCGATGCGCGCCCGGGACTTCTGTCCGAGCAGGCGGCCGCCCTGCAGTGTTAGCGGAACTCGCCGTAGCGGTATGTAATTGTATAACGTTACCTCGCGGTAGCTGTCAGGCCATGTCTCGGGCCACCCGACACTCAGTTACTGTTAAAGGGAATATAGCACCTTGGGAAAAGTATGTATAATGATGGAGAAGAATGCCCCGATTGCGGTCCTGGCATTCATTTTTGCGAAAAAAGTCAGAATTTGTTGTAATTTGAAAAATAGTAAATGTGTACATGTGACTTCACACCAATTTGCGTCACCAATGCGAGTTGTGTCGTCACAAGGAGAGCATCGAACGCAATCTTTGCGCCCGCCAGTGACAGTGCTGTTGCCGGCACCGCACGATGGGTGCACCGTAGCGTGAACGCGACTGGCTGGTCGACCGCGCTCGCTCGCGCCGTTGGAAGGACGTTGGGGCACGCATACGTAAAACCACTAGTGTGCCGAGTGCCTGACGACCGTCGGTGGCGGTCGGGGCGGACGCAACAGGTAACTTGAATATGGGCGGACGTTTCAAAAAGCGGAAGTGCGTGGCAATCACAGTGGAAGTACTACTGATGGACGTATTGCGAAACATCACGGATTTGTGACGTTGAAATTGACCACATATGACCAAACGGTTTTTGCGTTGAAACTCAGCAACTAGGTCTTATCAGCTATTGGAGGGAAAAATTCGGATTGGGGGTTTCTCGGCACACCCGACTATGCTGGCCATATCTCAGTTAAAAACTAATGTAAAAGTGCATATTCCCTTTAACTGTCTCAACACTTACGCTAATATGCTCCGCCTGCCACCCGGGTATATTTAACACAGCAGCCCGATAAATGATGTTCTGCGGTCGCCGTGGATGAACCCGGCATTCCTCGCTCACCGATGAATATTATCTCTTCACAACCATGTATTGGGGATTCAAAATCACACCTCCATCACAGTCCATCCATCACCTCACTGCATCTCCAGAATACCCCCGCTCGCGCTGGACACTGCACTGGAAATATCACTGGACACTGCACGCTCGCCACACCCTCCGTCTATCTCCCGCACCCACCCTTCTGAGAGCACCCCTTCCAAAGTTACTTTAAATGCGGTGCGATATAAATGCCAGCGCGATGAAGGCCACAGCGCTCAGTACAGAGCTTTACGTTACTTCTCAATCGAGGGCCGAGGCTAACCTGTTGGGGCGGGCCGGCACCCGGCTAAACGCGACTGGTTTCGGTTCGTTACTTATAATTAAGTATCTTGCGTATGCAATGCCTTACAGCGGTCGTCGTAGTCGGTACGCACCGCCTCCACCAGCTTGCCGAGAGCGTCGCGGTCCGTGGACTCAACCTGTGGACAGAGTAGCGGGCGTCATGTCTCGGCCGATGGAAAACGAACGGAGACGATGTAAGAGCGACTGTCAGTGTTAAAAAGCTCATTGTGTTTTGATCCCCATGGCTTCGTCGGGTGAAGAAATTCATTCCATCATGTTCAGTATGCTCTTAAAACCACCCCACATGTTCGCACAGAGACATATCTCTTACCGAAGCGAGGCAGAGGGCGACGCAGGTCTTGCGGCGCACCACCTGGCCAAGGCGGGCCTGACCTCGATGATGCAGTAGGGCACGCCCATCTTGCGGCAGAGAGCGGGCAGGAACAGCACGATCTCCAGCGGGTTGACGTGAGCGATCACCAACAGCTGAGCCTTCTTCAGCTCAACCTGGAGGGGCGCGAGGGGAGCTGAGTTAGCGCGTGTAGGAAACAGCATGTCAAGATAAAAAGAATGGCGATTGCTCAGTGTTAAAAAGCTCGATTGTGTTTTATCCCCACGGTTTCGTCGGGTGAAGAAATTCATTCCATCATGTTCAGTAGACAACATCCCCACATGCCAAACTAGGCATATGGAGTTAACGCAGACAAGATCTTACCTGAGCGAGGAAGAGGAAGGCGCAGGACGATGCAGTAGGGCACGCCCCTCTTGCGGCAGAGAGCGGGCAGGAACAGCACGATCTCCAGCGGGTCGACGTCGTGAGCTATCACCACCAGCTGGGCCTTCTTCAGCTCAACCTGGAGGGGCGCGAGAGGTTAGCGCGTGCAGGAGACAGCACGCTAACAAATGTAGAATGGAGTTTGCTCGGTGTTAAAAAGCTCGATTGTGTTTATCCCCACGGTTTCGTCGGGTGAAGAAATTCATCCCATCATGTCCAGTACACACCCTACCCCACATGTCAAACTAGGCATATGGAGTTTACGCAGACAGAGCGACGACAGACAGATCTCTTACCTGAGCGAGGCAGACGAAGGCGCAGGACGATGCAGTAGGGCACGGACCGGTGAGCCCATCTTGCGGCAGAACGGGCAGGAACAGCACTATCTCCAGCGGGTCCACGTCTTCCGCGATCACCACCAGCAGAGCCTTCTTCAGCTCAACCTGGAGGGGCGCGAGAAGTTAGCGCGTGCAGGAAACAGCATGTTCAAGATATAGGGGAATAGAGATAACTCAGTGTTAAAAAGCTCGATTGTTTTTATCCCCACGGTTTCGTCGGGTGAAGAAATTCATCCCATCATGTTCAGTAGATACACCACACATGCCAAACGAGGCCCTGTAGTTCACGCAAAAAGTTCGTACCCGACAGCCCACAGCCACCCTGGCCAGGTCGAGGCGACATCTCGCCAGAGTGCGTCAGGTCACCGTGCGGCAGGATGTCGCCACCTGCAGGAGAGGACGAGTCGTCAGATCCGGGCGGAACATGGCGGAGAATACCACGGTCACGACAATATCAGTAAAAATAATGTTATCTGTTCATGGATTGTCAGGTGAACTATGCATAGCATCATGTTAAATGAATTCAGTAGACTAAAAACAGAATATTAACTCACCGGTCCGCAGGTGTGTGTGGCTTCTCCTCTGGGGTTGACATGCTTCCATGGCCTCAGCCAGTCGCGTGACGTTTCTACGAAACGCTTTTTTGCGTTCTACGATTTCATACTCATTCAACCCTCCACTGTACACCACATCCCTTTCAAACAAGTCACATCCGAAGTGATGACCATGTATTTCGAGATAACCAGTTTACACCTTGGTCTGAAGCTCGGCCGCCTTGGCCTTCTCCAGCTTAGCGATGCGTGCCCGGGACTTGGGTCCCAGCAGGCCGCCGCCCCAGTGCTTGCGGATCTCGTCGTAGCGGTCGTTGTAGTTGGTACGCACAGCCTCCACCAGCTTGCTGAGGGCGTTGCGGTCCGTGGACTCAACCTGTAGATAGAGAGGCGGGTGTTAGGTCTGGGATAACGAAAAACGAACGGCGACAATGTATGAGCGACAATCAGTGTTAAAAAGCTCATTGTGTTTTGATCCCCATGGCTTCGTCGGGTGAAGAAATTCATTCCATCATGTTCAGTGAACGTAACACCAAACATGCCAAACGAGGCTATGTAGTTCACGCAGTCTTATCTCTTACCGAGGCGAGGCAGAGGGCAGCGCAGGTCTTGCGGCGCACCACCTGGCCGAGGCGGGCCTTGCCCTTGACGATGCAGTAGGGCACGCCCATCTTACGGCAGAGAGCGGGCAGGAACAGCACGATCTCCAGCGGGTCGACGTCGTGAGCGATCACCACCAGCTGAGCCTTCTTCAGCTCAACCTAGAAGGGCGCGTGGAGAGCAGAGTTAGCGCGTGCAGGAGACAGCATGTCAAGATATAGAGAATGGCGATTGCTCAGTGTTAAAAAGCTCGATTGAGTTTATCCCCACGGTTTCGTCGGGTGAAGAAATTCATCCCATCATTGCCAGGCTGTGACCAAGTATGGTTTAGCCCAGGTAGACATAGCTTCAGTAGAGGTAGCAGAGTTTAGGTCGCGTTCTCACCAGAGAGGTGACGGTGCAGACACCCTGGCGCACCACCGGCGGCCGCTTGGTCGGCTCATCCTCCTTGCCGTCGGCGCGGGCCTTGGCACGCTCGCGCAGACGCTCCTTCTTGGTCTGACGCGACTCCGGCCGGTACTTGTCGAGCAGCTTGAACAGCTGGGTTGCTGGTGGAATAATCGGGGGTAAAAACAGCACGAGGGTCGGGGAAGGCGGCACGCAGTGTAAGGCATCAGAGATCCTTGTGGAATAGCAGAGTCATTATACTCCTTGAGCTGTTGGAAAGTATCATCAGTGTAGTATGGTAGTCTAAAGCAAATCCGTAGAATCTTGGAAAGCATTTAAGGCAAAATTCCAGGAAAATACTAATTGCTCAGTATTCAAGTCAATGGGCAGTTGTTTACCTGATCATGCCGGAACACGAATTCGCACATCATCGCCCCTTATCGGGACATAGTGCTGCGCATCATAGCTACCGCCACGAGGAGCGAACCTAGCGCCACCTGTCCACCGCACATCATCGCCGCTTATCGGGACATAGTGCTGCGCATCATAGCTACCGCCACGAGGGGCGAAGCTAGCGCCACCTATCCACCGCACATCATCGCGACAGCTAGCGCCACCTATAGCCCATACGGCGGTCAGCAGCCACCGGGCCGGCCGCACGTGCCCGCAGCCACCCTAGGGTGTCGGGTCGCGGCCGGCCGCGGCGGCCTCTCGCCTCATATCCTATGCATATCATCGCTCGCCGTCTCTCAGAGTAGCCGGCGGCCTAATGCACAGTTGTCAGCACACCTGTCTGCTTGTCGAGGGTCTGCTTGAACTGGTTGATGGGCGGCGGGATACGCAGACGAGTCTGCAGCACGGCCTTCTGACGCTGGAGGCGAACGTAGCGCGGCCAGCGGACGAAGTGCGTCAGGTCGCGGCGCGGCTGGATGTCGCCACCTGCGGGAGAGGGGGAGGGGCGTCAGATCCGGGCAGAACATGGCGGAGAGAGTACCGCAGTCGAGAGATATCAGTGAAAATAATGTTATCTGCTCATGGATTGTCAGGTGAACTATGCATAGCATCATGTTAAATGAATACAGCAGGCTTTAAAACACCAGAAGAGAAACTCACCGATCCGGAAGTTACGTGGCTTCTTCTCGAAAAGGGGGTTGACATGCTTCTTGGCCTCTACCTTCTTGGTGGACAGAGGGTTGGCTGCCACCCTCTTGCCCTTCTTGGCCAGAGCTCCCTTCTTCTGTTAAGAAAAACAACATTTGTGAACACTCAATCACATGCTACAAACCAGTCCCACCATGCTTATTTGCATTGATGAATGGGGTTCAGTACAGTAGGGAGCAATTGTGAGGATATATCACAACTTTAAATCTATACCGTGCCATTTAGAAAGCTGAACTGATGCATCTAGATCTCTGAAAGTATTAGGATCACAGCCGATCTTGCGTTCAAAGATGTTTTGAGCATTCTGCATTCCCTGGTTAAACTATACCAAAGCCAGCCAGTAATATTTCCTATTCAAACAGCTAAATTGTTGATGCTCAGTAAAACAAATCCTAGTCCACTGCATGACATCCCAGGGTGAAATTATATCACATAGGGACATTTCAATTAAGAGTAGACAAGACATTGTTGATGATTGGCATTCAGATGGTTACAAAATATAAGTAGATCTGGGGTATTGGAAGCTTCAACATAAATATGTATCTTCAACACTTATTCCATAACTTTCCAAAAGGCAAAAAAGCAGATGCACATCCTTTGGATGATACATATCTGATAAGAGGGTTCATAGAGTGATTAGGTATTGAAGGAAAGTAAAAATACAGCATTTCCACTTCTTTGCTTGAGATCCACACTTGATTCACACATCCACAAAATCTGATGCAAAAAGCCTTTAATTTGTAAATGTTATAAAACTGTGAATGCAGTTTATAATAACAAGGATGTCGATAAAACAATATAAATAAAATCACAAACAGCAGACACTTGACAGCAAAACTTACACAAGGCAGACAAGTGTTCAGATTAGTGATGCAAGTATATTTAGGGAATAGTTCCAAGATTGAGGCATTAATATATTGTGACATAAATTTAAAGTGATTTGTTTCATCAAATTTTGGACTGCAATTATTATCTTAATGATTCTCTAATTTAACTTTTTTAAGCAAAATTGTAAAAAGCACCAGAGTAGTTTCAAAATTATATTTTGAAGGTGAAATAGGATGCGCTCTATCAATACCCACCCAAGACTCAATGTCAGTCTACGAGGTAGCAACTGGCAACATCCCTTAAATAGTTCCTCCTCTTACTTAACATTATCTGGTCAGAGGATGGGCACCTGAAGCAAGCTTAGTCTGGTGCCACATCAATGGAGGTAAATGAGCATTGAATGAATGACGAATCAACAATTTTCACATTTACTGATCCAGAGGTGGTGGTTTTAAATGAAAGGACACTCCAATCCAATGAAGATAATGACGCCGATTACAAGTGTACAGCAACTGCAACAAATAAATAACGGTATTTACAAGGCATGTCAGCAAAGCAGCGTGGAAACTCACTGCCGAAACATTGAGCACCCCGACCGTGTACGATGTACAATTGCGGCCGCCTTAACGATCAAAGCCACGGTCAATTCACATAGAACTGCAATAAGAAAGGTATGATCTAAGCTGAAAACATGCTTACCTTCTTTCCAACCATTTTGAAGCGGAATTCACAGTCACGTGTAACCACGATGAAGTGGCAACGGAAAAGGAAATTGACTAGAGAGTGCTGATAATAGAAAACTTTATCGATATCCTTCCATATATTTTACTTTATGAAAGTATTTAAAATGTTTTCAAAAAATTAAATTATTTAATAATAATATTATTCCATAAAATTGCACCGTATTTCATATTATGAGGCAAATTTGATTATTGAATATCTTTTAGTCATCACTACTAATCGATAAAACGTGGATGCAAGAGTCTTTTAAAACAATCTTTCATTGAAATAGCAATTAAAATACTTGCAATTCATATGTACTATTTTGGTGCTATAACATCTTACAAAAATATTTTGTTGTTGGAGCTTTCCACTGTTTGTCAACAAAGTATGTATTAAATTTCGAAAGTGACGACATCAAAGATGCTTCATTTCTCCACAGTTTGTGTCTTTGCGGCAGGGGTGGCGCTGTGTTAGCGCAAAATTTATAATCATGACGACTCAAAAGGAATTTTTATCAAAAGCGGAGGATATTACTGATGAGGTAAGGCCATTTTACAATCCAGTGAAATTGATTTGTTGTCTTATGCTTAAGTTGTGTCTTTAAATACCTCGGGTACCAGTTAAAACCTCATGTTGTTTGCGTCCGATTTGTCTCGTTGCAGAACATCTGCTAAAATATTTCCGATACATACGTGATAAACGTCTTATTTTCGTGTTATTTCCAAATTGTCATGTCATATGCCATTGCTTACGCCATTCTACCTTGTGATACATAATTTTCATAATTGTTATGTTTAGTTAGTTTGTTTGAAACTTAGTGAAAGTGTAGACAGACTCTTATTCCTGTCAAGGATTCTGCTTTCTATCTCAAATTAAGTACACAACTGTCAATGATGTTGTATACATCTAACACCTATATACTGCCATAGGTAATCATGTACCTGGTGCCACCCCCACTGTGTTGCACTAAAATCAAGGTTGCTAGCAAGGGGTAGGCGGTGAGGCAGTTTGATGACATGACTGGTGTATGGTAGGTTGTCTCTGATTAAATTTAATAGATACAAGCAAATATTTGGTTCCAATTAGACCTAATGACCATATGATTAGGTTTCATCTCTATCAGGCTTAATGTAGTCTAGTCTTGCAGACTAGGAAAAAGGCTTTCTTGTAGCCTGTAACTTCCACCTCTCCTAGATAGGTGTTTGGTTTGGGTACTGGGTATAAGAATCTGGTAGGAAATTTCAAGGAACATTGCAAGGATATTACCCGGTCACTTAAGATATTGATTCATTATATTCTGATTTTTTCAGGAATTTGTCAACCGACTCTTGAACATGGGTGTAGTTTCAGCACTCGCTGTGCTTTCTGGTAGGCTATTTCAATCGTTCACTGCCCTGATCAATGGGTAGTTCCTTAAATGTCCATATTATTTAGGTTTTGTATTGATCAGACTTAGTGGTCATATTATTTAGGTTTTGACTTGATCAGATTTGATGGTCATATATTATTAAGGTTTTGTATCGGACTTAATGGCCATGTACTATTAAGGCTCCATTAGACCTAGCCTGTGTTCTGACCACATTCCTAGCGGGAATCCCTGTTGGGCATCTTACTCTACTGCAGTTTGACAATGTACTCATACATTGGTATTCCTGTTGACTCTGCTACAGGAATTGGTAGAAAGCAATTTCCTACTGATTCCCCAGAATTCTTGCTGGAATTGATGGGTCAGAACACAGCCTTAATGGCTAAGTGGTAGACTAGGTTGGGTCAGGTTTTATTAACTAACGTGAAGTTTTTTAAGTAAGCAGTACCTAGTACCTACCCAATAGTTGTGGGACACCAGTGACATCAAACCAGCTGCACCATCTGCCCCTTACTACACTACCAACACATGGTGCACCAACTGATGGGGTGGTACCAGTGACATAAATGCCATTCAATATCGGTGGCACATGGTGCAAAGAGACTGAGTTAACCAGTTAACCTTGACGGGCACTATTAATGTGAATGTGTTGTCAGTAGTGCAATTGGGCTACATCATCTCGATCTGAGCACAAGCAGGCTTTCATGTTGCATGCCACAAGTATGATATATTTGGATAGTAGTGCTGTCAATTTTGTCATTGCTTTTATGGTACCTATTTGTCAGTTTATATGGTGACTGTATTTTGGTCTAATGATCTGGCAAGTGGCAACACTGTTAATTCCAAATGGTCTGCATGTATGAATTATTTATTTGGGGTAGTCTAGTGGTAAAATGTGGATTTTGGTGCAGAGACCACACTGACTGGGTTCAACTCTCACTGGGTCACCATTGTTTGTATTTCTCCTGATCCGGTGAGGCCCTTGGGAAAGGCACAGTAAGCACAATCCCATAGAGAGGAAGAGGATATTGTCATTGGGCAAAAGGCCTGTTGGGTCAAGACAGAATGGTGCAATAATACTTGTCACATAATGGCCTGACATGTCTTGATCAGTGGTTTTCAAATGGGGTAATGGAGCATTTGGGTGGGCAGTGTCATCATTATCTGCATAAAATTAATCTGAACTTTACAATTATGTATTTGGATTAAGACAAAGTGAAATATTATCAGAATAGCTATTTTTTGCTAAATATGCAGCAAACTGACTTCCTGAAGCATCAATTGCTGGGTCATCATATAAATTTTAACTTCAATATCTACCCCTTCTGGAATAGTGACGTCCTCCCTGCATTCTTCACACTCGTACCAAAGAAAAAAATCGGGACACTGTGGGTGAGGTAATGGCAATGGAGGAGATAAATAAATTATCATTGGTTAGCTGGTTTCATGGGCTTCACAAGTGTGAGGGGGAGCCAGGTGCCGCCTCCCCGCCACCGGACTTTCCCAATGTTGGAGAATATCTGAGCTGAGGTGAACCAATTCTGGGGTGGTCTCCCCCCCTCCCCAGTGGTGATGCTAAAACAATTGTTAGAACAGTAAATGCATCAATACACACGCACACCACCCTGCTGACACGGAACAGTGATATGACAGGATGATCAGCTATGAAAGAGAAGTACTCCAGCCTGCTCGCAAACCTACGTACGTCGATTTGAACGATACTAGCTGGAGGAAGAAGTCAGCTGATGCAGTGTCCAGTGGAAAGCAGTAGCAGGTTATAGGAAAGTGAGTAGGGAGCCCCATTTGTGCAGTGTTGCCTCTTCCAAGCGGCATGTGGAGGAGGCCAGTGTGACGTCTGAGTGACGTCACACTGGCCACATCCGGCCAGTGTGACGTGAGCATCGGAGTCCTGACAGGTGTTGCCAGGCCGAACAATGAGGTCAGCTGTGCACAGTCCAGCCGCTGGTCAAGTACACTGCATGAATAGTAGGTCCGACTGGATGAGTCGTGCCTTGATCGATGGCATGCGGAAATATGAGAGCAGTCTCTCGTATTTCAAAGAAGGGCACCGCTCTCGAGTTGTTGAAGCCAGCCACATTAAAGAGCTGTACTTGAGTCCCCACTGAGCAAGATGTGTGATGGCAGCGCCGCTCCAGATAACGCTGCCGTACTTTATCACCGGTCTCGCATGAGCGTTGAGCGCACAGCAAGGCGTTTAAATGCACTCGGCGAGGGCATGTCGGCATTTGCATGCTGCGGATAACCACACCAAGCGTTCTGTTTGCTTTGGCGACCGTGGCGTCAACATGCAGTGCAAATGTGAGCTTTACGTCCAAGAGAACGCCAAGATCACGCATCTGATCGCATCTGTCCAGGTGGTACTGGTGACGCGTCTAGTTTGTATGGGTGGACAGTAGGAGAGGTACGGAGTGTAAATGAGATGGATTTGCACTCTGCCGGGTGGAGATTGAGTCGCCCGGTTCTAGACCAATCGCAGAGGCGATCCAGGACTGACTGGAGGGCGATACGGTCTGCCCCGCTTTCAATCATGCGGTAAAGCTTCAAGCCATCAGCGTACATGATACACTATCTTTCCATGTGACGTATATTTGCCGAAAAGCTTGGGTTCATGAGCTTATGGTTGACTCATGACGCATATTTTGAATTTAATTGACCAAATGTGGATATCTTGAACCTGTCAGTTTTATCATTTGCATTGGACAGTGAGCATCGTCTGACAATGTTCTCTTCCCGCAGGTTTTACGGAAAACGAAGCATATTTTACCTCACCTGGCTCGCTTCTGCCTAGTCAGCACATTTTTCGAAGATGGACTGCGGATGTGGTTCCAGTGGAATGAGCAGGTGAGTTGACGGCGACTCCTGCCCCGGCGACTCCTGCCCCGGTGACTCTGTCCAAGTTTGTTGGTGGCATACATATAACCTAGTTGTTGCGGTGACCTAAAGCCCTAGTCATTGGTTATCCTGCCTAGGCCTGTGAAGAGCTCAGATGTTCAGAAGTTTGATCTGATTAGTGCTTACCATGTGACAGTTAATGGTGAAAGTGATTTGTGTTAATTAATTTCAGCTCTGCCCACATCACATGTATCTCCACAGTGGAAGTATATGGACATATTGTGGGGTGCGGCTGACTGCTTGCTAACCACATCTATCTCCACAGCGGGAGTACATGGACATATCATGGGGCTGCGGCTGGTTCCTGGCAGCATTCTTCGTCTTCATCAACCTGGTTGGCCAGCTGGGCGGCGTCGGCATGGTGTTGCTACGGCTGAAGGTAGGTCGAAGCTCCTGGTCCGTCCGTTGGTACATGTTATTGCCGTGTCTTATCCTCTGGTCCGGTGTGGGTGTGGAGAAGGGAGGGGATAGTATCTGCGTGATAGTCCAGCGGTGCCGGAGCACTTGCCAGTTAGCGGCGTCTTGCAGTCTGAAGGCAAATCGGACGATTAACGAGCGATGTCGCTAAAGGTTCTGTATAGACTCGTAACTATAGTCGGACCTAGCCTTTCCAATTGTCGCATATGCTGCTCACAGAATGTGTTGAACATTCCAGTATCTTTGCGACCGTGGCATTTGTTACTGTGCTGACTTTCGTCTGATAGCTCTGTACTCTGTAGCTCTCCAGACGGCATATCGCCGTAACAGTATCGTCGTCATAAAACCTAAATAACGGACAGTATTGACACTGACCATAGTCAGCGCCATATTAGCTCGACATCTGCGGTACCCCAAGCTCTAATCCGTACCAGCTCTCACCGGACTTATCTCGCCGTTCCTCCGGTGGACGTAGCATTTCTCTGTCGGCTCCTCCTTCCTGACCTGTCGCTCGCTGGCGAATGACGATACTGACTATACTGACCATGCTGACCTCGCGCTCGGTTCCCTCCCGCAGGTGGACATAGCTGTGGGCGTGCTGTTCGCCGTCGTGCTTCTGCAGACCGTGGCGTATCAGATCCTGTGGGACGCCCAGTTCCTGTTCCGCAACCTGGCCCTGATCGGCGCCCTGCTACTCGTGCTCGCTGAAACCCGGGTCGAAGGCAAGAGCCTGTTCGCCGGCGTGCCCAGTCTCGGTGAGTTGGCTAACGTGGAGGGGGGCGGGTCGTGACGGGGCGCGAGGGAGCCGGGTGGATGGGGGCGATGATAGCCGTGAATGGAGAGGCAGAGCTGCGGAATCAATGGACGGGAATGAATGGGTGTCTGTATAACCTCGACAGTTGCTGTGCTGTGAGCTCCAATCTTCAATGTAGCCAGTCCAATGTAGTTCAATGTAGTGGGGTGATTGTAGCTTGTTTGACCTTCAACTGGAGGGAAGGGGTCTTGATTCGGTGGTCGCGAGTCGGAAGAAATCGTATCATACGGTTGCAAATTACTATGAACGAGTGTAACTATGGTGCTCGTGATGTATGGTGCTCGTGATGGCGCCTATCCTCACGAACCGTGCGGATAGGCACGGTTCGTGAGGTGAAGGTGGACGCGGCCGCAGAATATCGTGAGCCGATAGACAATTGCCCTGGATACGGCAGATCAGCTACTCAAGGTCACTTGCTCAGGGCGGCAAAGGGGTGGCTCTCGTTTGAACAAAGCTGTGGATTGGAGGAGAGTTTGCACGCGACAGTGCGAAAATAGTATTACCGTCCGATAGTCTTATTGTTGGAGGGGTACTGATCATGTAGAATGGGGATGCCCCTTATGTCATTGAAACCGAATACAAACTATCTCGAGCATTTGACGGGCGCTATATGGTAATGACTTGTGAGTAATCGGAGCACCGTAAAACCCAAACCATCACCAAATTGTTAGTCCTATTTTTCTCGACTTCGGCACGATAGCATTAATTCTGTTGTAATTCGGAGCGCCGAGGGGATTTCAGTGACGTCGCCTGAGTGACGTTTTACGAGAAGTCAGACGTGCCACGTCATGGCTATCTCTCTACCCATCACCCAGCGGCAGTCTGTCGTGTCTCCGACCGGCCATATATTGGCGGTGGTTCGCCGAACGGCGGAGGGCGGGGTTATCCATAAACTGGTCCGTCCTGTCGCGTAAAGCAGAGCCCGTCAGACCAGTCGCGTGGCAACTCTTCGTGCCAAATAACACGATATTCGCCGCCAATGGCAGCGTACGGATCCTGCGTAGAGGAATAAGTAAAGGGATTTTGTGCGGAGCACGTATTTCCCAGTATTTCCTTAAATATCTCTGTCTGAATTTGGACATGTGTTAACTGCCAGACGCGCATGCAGGACACAAACTACAGCTGTACAAATATTCGCGGTGTCCAATTGCGTGTATGTACTGTAACCCGACCAAAGTAACTTAAAACTGCGTATGGTAACTGGGACCCGGCCTCGGTTTACTTCATGTATACTGTTTGGTCTTGTACACATTGTCCGGACTCGGGATCCTATCGTATCGCTGACATGTATTGAGCAGAAGTAGCCGATTCTGAATCTGTTATAACGAGTCGCGAATTTTCTGAGCATTGAGCGCACAGTTCGTAGCATTCCCGTGCTATGTGATCTCGCTCAGCGGAATGTGAACGGCCTGTGACTGGCCGAGGAACGGGCTCGTCCGGCCCGGCACGTGGCGGTGTCGAGCGGGCCGGTGTTACGTGATCGCTCCGGTGTTGCATTGCACCAGATATTCACCAGATACCAGCAGAGTTTGGACGTCATAGACGGGCGTAATGGAGGCTATTGTGGCCCATATGGGAGTGTGTAGTGTGTGGGACCGGCATGCTAGCTTGGAACTGTGCCGCCAGTCGACTGGGAGCTGTGGTAGTCACCGAGGGCGGTATTTTGTGACGGTGACCATGCAATGCCGAATTTACCACAATACCATGGGGCCGTGTTAGCACTGCAGTGACTCTTGACTATTGTAGTGGCTGTTGGTATGTGTTTTGTTGATTTCTGAGCCCCCATTAGTTGACCGTGTGTAATGCTTCCCTGCAGGAGAGAACAAGCAGAAGACATACCTGATGTTGGCCGGCCGTATCCTGCTGGTCTTCATGTTCCTCACGCTGCTGAGATTCGAGGCGTCACCGCTGCAGATTATACAGGTACGCGTAAAGTCACGCATTCGCTGTACTCGATATGTCTTCAAAGGCGCTATTTTGGCTACTCTGGTTCTGATGACAACCTGGAGGTCAACTCTGGCATAGGGCTTCTGATATGCGTCCGTATAAATACCGCAGTTTTTGTTCCCGTTATTCTGAATCGTCGCTAATTATGGTGGATGAATTAATGAATTAATGAGTGTGTAAGAAGAGTATCTTGCAGTAATTGGTGCCACATTCACCTGTCGGCTGGGGTACGGCTGTGTTCCCACTCATTGAGCATGGACATATAAACGCTTCTGAATGCTGTACGTTCACCGCACACCGCTATCATGCCATTGCAGTCATTCATTCACTAAAAACATTCATCCCTGTGCAGCATTTATTTCACCCTCCATTCATTAATCATTCATTCATTGTTCATTCATTCATCCATACATCGCCATTCATTCACTCATTCATTCTTCATTCATTATTCATTCATTCATCACTCATTCATCCATCACTCATTCATTCTCCATCATTATGTGTGGAATACCAGCACCTGTGTCTGTGCCTGTCTGCGCTCGGCCGTCCGACCTGACCTGACTGGACTGGACCTGCCTCTGACCTGCCCCCCCCCCCTCCATCAGATATCATTGGCTCAGTGCTGATGGTGCTGGTGACGATCGGCTACAAGACGAAGCTGTCCTCGATGATGCTCGTCGTATGGCTGATGGCGCTCAACTTCTACGTCAACGCCTGGTGGTCGGTGCCCTCCTACAAGCCGATGCGAGACTTCCTCAAGTACGACTTTTTCCAGGTGAGTGAAGAGTAACTGGACGGGCAGTCTGTCTTGGACTTGGGTCGCGGGCGAAAAGCTGTTATTTATACAGCTGTGTGTAAAGTGATCGACACTGTTATGTTGTGTTGATGTCTACGGTGATCATATGCCAGTCCGGCTGATTTGCAAACTGGACAGGTTTGTGCATGTGTATTTATGTTGAGTGTTTGAAGTTTCCCCAGTCTCCACTGTCGCTGTCGAATCGAGTCGTGACGCCCGAATGTATACCAACGTCAAATGTGTACGGCTAGGCGGTGTATGTATACAATAGTTTCAGTTGCTGTGTGTTCAAGATAACCTATCTGATCAGCTGTTGAGATCTCTCCATGGTGTCACAGATAAGATAGAAATGAGTGGCAGTGGTGTGCTTTACAGCTGTTATATTCAGGACGTGGTAGCTTGTTTATTCCGGGAATAAGTAGTTCCGCGAAAGCCAAATTATCGTTTTGTGGAGTGCCATCTGTGTACCAGCCTTTCTATGTTGGTGTGTCAGACTAGCGGGAGCGGGGGAGGGGTGCTGGGCTGTGGAGCCGCCAGCTGCTGCGTTCCACCTGTGTTGTAACCTGCCCGAGGAGGACCGCGGGTCCCGTCCCTCCCGTCTCATCTCGTCCTGTGGTGAAGGGGCGGAGCGCGACCGATAATTATTGGCCGACCTCGACTGCGTGTCGCACTTTCGTCGCGGCGACTCTCTGGGATCGCGGCTGGGTCCAGGACCGGGGACAGGGACCGTGGCGGGACTGGGTCGATTCTGGTGGGAACCAGCCGGCTGGCCTGAATAACTGAATAGTAAACACGGCCGGTGGTATTGCGACAGCCTGGTGCACTCGGTCACAGTGACCGGCTGTCGCCGACAGGCTGTACGCCGGAGGGGATGTTCGACAGCATGGTGCACATGGACCGGTGGACTGGTTCAAAGTTTGCAGTGATGTGTGCGGCGCTGTATGACCTGTACTGACCGGTTCATAGAACATCATGTTCTGTTTTCTCTCGCCGAGCTTGTTTGGGCCGTGTCGCTAGTCGCAGATCACGGTGCCACTATGATATCATCGTGCTCCAATGTGCATCTGGGAACAATATGGCACTATTCATTTCCCCTGAATTTCACCCCCATCCGGCCGAGCGCCGGGGAAGATCTCGCACAATTTGACAAGGCGCAGTAGCGATGCCATACGGCCATCACCGGAACACAACTGTATTATCTTTACTTGCGACATATTAAGCTCCTCTGCTAAAGACGGTAGATGTTTCAGACAGGCTGTAGTATGCTTTTAACAGACTTGGCTATGATAAGATACAGTACATTATCTTACAAGTTGATAAATTGGCTCACAGGAGTCGGATCGGATGATTCTAAACATAGCGCCCTGTCATGGTGCGCGCGTCGCCAACTCAGGTTATTTCACCGTTGTAAAGGAACAGAACGATGAACAATGCTAGCACAGTCGGTACTAAGAGGAGGATACAAATCACTTATTCAATATTCATTTTCACAGATTATGTGATGTTTTTTTATATTGTATGAGTTTATATGGGAAAATCTGGGGACAAAAATTGAATTTCATAAACGTGATCCATAGTACGTGTCCGGCGTGTTGCCGGATAGGGATGTTTTGTTTGTGTTGTCCCTTGTGTGTGGCGGTCCGTCTGGGCGTGTTGCCTGACGTCTGTATCTTGTCTGTGTTGTCCCGGCCTGTCTCCCGTGTCTGTCGGCGTGTCTGACCGTCCCACCTCTCTCCCTCCTTCAGACACTGTCGGTGGTGGGCGGTCTGCTGATGCTCGTCTCCATCGGGCCCGGCGGCGTCTCCATGGACGAACACAAGAAGGAATGGTAGCCGCGCCACACCGGCGCCACCCCTTCCACCGGCCGCCCCCGCCCCCGCCCCCGCCACACGCGCGCAGACAAAGCGCCGGGCGCGCATTTTACGTCAGTCGGGGCCGGCCGGCTTTTAACCCCGTCGCCGTGGGCCGGGCGGAGCTAACAAGCGAGCCGTCCGCCGGCGGCGGGTCTGTGTTATTAACTGAGAGAGCTCGCGCGCGGCGTGCGCGGCAGAGTATATATGTGGGTGGACGGTCAACTGTCGGGGGTTGTGTCGGGACCGGCCGCCGCGCCCTCGACTCGCGTCGTGTATGTATTGGTGTGCTTGGGCTGTTGCGGTTGTCTAGTTTTATTGCTGTTTTAAGTCTTCTCTCGCCAATTGTTTTATGAAGGTATTTTTGGTATTAAAAAGGAAAATTGAGAGGCGTATACACAAACTGAACGAGCTGCGGTTGTTTTGAGAGTTTGAGTTGTTACGGAGGAAAGGGCGGGGTTACGGAGGAAAGGGCGGGAGTGTAAGAGACGGGACGGAGTGGTTGCAAGGCATTTAGCACAGTCATGGCTGGTGGTTTCGGAGGAGACTGATATTAATTTGGTTTGGACTTTGGGGCAGCTTGGCTTTGGTGGACCGAGTGTGTTGTCTTTCACTTGACCTGCGAACGGTGGTGGTCTAACCGAAGTATAAATGTTGTCTGTGTTTTTAATACTCCACTCGTGGGCTGGTCGAAGTGGCTAGGGTTCAGTAACGTGGCCTCTCGCGGTTCAGTAACTATATGATTGGAATTGAGTTTATCGGTGGTATCTCGACTAAATGCGGTTTCTACACGGGAGTCATTCGCCAGGTGTTCGAATACCGTCGCTGAATACACATCTGCAGATACATAATTCACCTTCGATCGCACGTGGGTCGCGAACACGTGCCACGGCAGTGGGTTCGAGGCGAGCGGGAGTATGATGCTCATAGGCCATGGCGGTGACTCCAAAATGCAGATAAGCAAACTTCGTTTTGTGCCGAGCAGTGAGTAAGGGCCTATTAGAAAGCGTGTCTGTCACGCGGTCTCGTGTGCGATTTACGCACCGTCAGTGACCCGCGGTCCGTGCGTCCTCGGTCTCACTCCTGGCTGTCCCAGATGTCCTTGTGGGGCCAAATCACCACACACACACCCTGCGCCTGCCGCTGTTTCGGCCGTCCCCTACCGAGACTGGAGACACAACTGGCGTGTTGTAGGGGATCGCAGCCGCCCAACTGGTGACGTTCTGGAACACTGTTCGATTGGCACTAGGCAGTGGTGCAGTTGCTCACGTGAACTCGGTGACAATTCAGCGTTCACTGCCACTGACCAGTGGAAGATGATGCATCAGACACTGGATAGCGGTACGGTGATTGGCTGATTTCTGATACGGTGCTTCAGGTGAAACTGAGGACGCAGCGGCCCTTCCGAGTACGTAAAATGACCCTGTGACGAGCGAGTAGCTGGGTGTCTGCCGGTAAGTCGCTATTTCTGGACTGAACGTCGACAACAGAAAGGTCCAGGCTGACCGCCAAGACCATTCGTAATCGGCTCCGACGGCGCTGGGCCGTCGTCCAAGATCATCAGACGAGGGGTTTCTCAGGGTGATGTTTACTGTTACCCCGCTGTGATGCTGTTGTTGGCCTCCAGACTGCCGTCCGTGCATGGGTCGTGGTCGTGGACTCGTGGATCATGCAGCACTTATCCTGGGACAAAGTCACCTACATGAACTTATTGAACTCGCACCCTGTTCCAAAGGAACATGGGTAGCCAGGTCACATTATACACGGGTCCTGTGGGGAATCGAACCCTGATCACCGCGCCAGCTCACCGGCCCCATATCCTTACATTAAGGCTGTGTTCTGACCCGTCAATTCCCGCGGGGATTCCGGTGAATCGGTAGAAAAGTGCTTTCCACCGATTCCCGTAGCAAAGAGTTAATAGGAATACCAATGTACGAGTTCATTGCCAAACTGCAGTAGAGTAAAATGCCCACTGGGGTTTCCAGGAATTCCCGCCGGGAATTGACGGTCAGAACACAGCCTAATTCTCTCCATCCCTTTTCCCTCAAATCGCTATCCCCTCCCCGTCTACCCGTAACAACAGTCGTAACAGTGGTTGCGGACCGTAATATGTAATGCGTAGCGCTGAGTGAGTGAAAGAAATACCCCAGCATCAAGCGACTCCACAATAACTCCCGACATAAACTTCCCCATACAAGTTATGGAGTATGGAGAAGTTTATGCACCCGACAATCACAACACACCGCTGAGTGTGGACCGTTTATTGACTGGTTCGCCGGCCGTATACATAACGAGTGCAGGCGCGGTTAGTTGGGCGCGGCGCCCACAGGTGGCAGGACAGTCGCCGCCGCCGCCGCGGTGCGTGCTCCTAGGTCTCACAACAGGAGGAGCCACGGCCAGCGGCGCCCCGGCACGCCGGACGGCAGTGACGTCATCACATACAGTGACGTGTGACGTCATCAGTGACATCTGACACACAGTGACGTATGACGTCATCTCGGTCAAACAGCTAACGGACGCGATATACGCAGATATCGACTCTCTCTCTACCAACAACGAACACGGTTAGCGGCGTCTAGCAGCTCTATAGAGTTACACACTACATTGCCGAAAATGTAAACTCCGGCGGCCGGCTCGCAAAACATCATGGGTTGAATAAATACAACTCCGGCAAAAGCGCTGGGAGGATGTAATAAATTATTCGGAGGCTGCCTCTGCCTCTCCACAAAGAGCGGCTGCCGTCGACGCACACAGGAAAGAAGAGACACAATCGGAATGCAGACTTCTCATCACAACCGGCGCGACGGTGGCGCCGCGCGGCGGGAACTCGGGGAACTGCTCGGCGCGGCGTCGGCCCGACACACGGCAGGTATAGGTATATCACGTTAAAGCACACTTCCCGCCGCCCTCCACGCCGTCTCGCTGGTCGCGCCGCGGACACCGCGCGCGCAGGACAACCAGAACACGAGCGACGTATCACAGATCAACTCTATATCAATAACATCCGACACGTGCCGTACACGAGACTAACGCTGATTCATGTGTACACACGTGGCGCACGGCACACGACACACGAGCGCACGTGAGCACGTGGCTAGTAGTGGGGACGCGGCGGGCGCGGACACTGAGGTGCATGGGTGACGGTAGCGCCGGATTTCCCCCTAGCGGCGACACAGAACACCAATGCTGACTGCGGGCGCGCCACACACGTGTCTCGGCGCGCCCTCACGTCACGCTCACATGAGATTCACACTCTGTCACAACACCACACCATTCGTTGAGTCCAACGGCTGCACCCTTCACCCTCTCACCCCTCTCCCTCTCACCCCTCTCCTCTCCGCTCTCCTCTGCCTTCATCTCCTCTCTCCTCTCCTCCTGCTCTACTATCCACTCAACCAGCGTCGCGCCGCGTCTTCAAACAACCCGTCGTCATCTCCCTCACATCTCCCCTCACCATCCACCGTCCTCGCTCTAGGTGAGAGCAGCAGCTCGCACCAGTCTCCCTCCGCACCTCCGGAGCTCCTCATCTACCAGGAGAGGATCCCCATGCGGCGCCAGGGCGACTGGTGAGGGCTGCTGCCCTCGGCCGTCTGCTAGCTGGCCACTCCCAGCTGGTGCGCCGAGCTGGAGCCGACCGTGGAGCCCGCGCCGGAGCCGGGCCGGCCGAGGCCAGCGGCGGGCTCATCATCGAACCTCAGCCGCAGATCCTCCTCCTCAGAAGCGGAGCCGACGCTGACGCGCGGCGTCAGGATCTGGTGGATCTGGACCTGGTTGTTGAGCGACCGGTTCGAGTGCTTCAGCTGCAGTATCTGAGGGAGGGGAGAGGGAGGTCGGTCAGATACGGACTCGGCACCGCTGGAGAGACGGGCACTGACTGTTAGTCACAGTGGTAGTCATGCTGTAACGCACGGGCCAGAGCTGTCGACAGACGGCTCACTGGCTTACAGAGGTAGACACGGACAAGGCAATCAGGTCATATATCACGATGAAGTTGTGATGCCTTTTAAAACCCAATCATCATGATTACAGGCAAGGAAACGATAAAAGACGTTGATATGCGAGCTTCGAGCGATCAGGGATAGTTTGGACTTGTTTTAGAAGAAAATTTTAGAGGATTAACAGAACAGAACAATTAGATTGTTTTAGTGTCAAAGGTGCACATTTACATCAAAACTGCTCATATAACTGCTGTCAGCAAAGACGAATACGCAACGACCATGCCAGTTTCATTATTCCTAACTTCGCTTGTCAGTCAATTGCACGACATATTTCAAGCTTTGGCATACGCCAGCAGCGTACGACCAAGCGGCAACTTGGTAAGATCTAAAGCTCACAATACATCAAGTTAGTGATCGATGCTGAAAAAAGAAGGCAAGTAGTGGCAGCCAATTCTAGGACTGGCGACAAACACCGTACGACAACGACTCAAATGGGCCACAGTCAGGCAAAGCAACATTGCGTCTACATTTAGCCGTATTTATCAGGTGTAGGTGGCACACAGAATCATTGTGCGGTATTTGGGATAACTTCTGCGTCAGGCGAAACTGGAAGCACCACGATTTGCACGTAACATCCATCCTTCATGCAAACAAACAAAATAATCCCGACGTCATAAAAACGACAGACCCTCATTTCCTGCATGCGCTCACTTTATACAAGCCATAAACCCGTTCAAGTCGAATGCATCCATAAAAGTATTACGACCTCTGGAGCCAAGCCAGCGAAATCACATCAAGCCTTCGCAGCGCACCCATTCCACCTCTCCCCCTCCCTACTTACTCTCTCTCCCTAGCCTTCCGGTTGTGCGGTGCGGGGCGGCGCTATAGGTGCTTAGGACGCAGGAAGAAGAGGCCAGGCAGCGGGCCGCCCCACTCAAACATGGGTGACGGCAGCGGCGAGGGGGAGGTCATGGATGTCAAGGTCGGGACGCGGGCGAAGGTCAGCGGCAGCTGCAGTCCACGACGGGCGGGCAGAGAGGTGCAGTTAGTGATCAGATGGTCAACAGCTAGTGCACAGTGCACAGTGCACAGTGTTAATGGTAAACAGCACACAGTGAGTGAAAATACCATATAGAACCAAAGAACCATAGAACCATAGAAGGTGAAGTGAGGGAGCAAAGAATGTGAGACAGTAAAACAGACCGTGAACGTTAAAAAGCCCAGAGTGAGAGCACAGCAAAGTGAACAGAGCAATCCAAATGTCCCGTGAGGAAGTGACACTCAGTGACAGTTGGACAGCAGACATATTATATAACGACAGTCCCTGTGAGGTGAAGGAGTGAGTAACCGACGATCAAACGCACACATCACAAGTCATTTTCCCATGCAGGCTGGAGTGTTAGACGAACCAAAAACCAGGCCTCACCGCAAAACCAGGTGCACGGGAAACCAGGCCTCACCGCACACCACTGACTGACCAGTGACCACCCCTGGAGCCAGCACCCGTGTGGTATACATAAACCTCTCCAACACCTCCTCATCCCGGGGTATCCCCGGACCGCATGCGTCACAAGCCCCATACTTCCGCGTCGATCCAGTCTGACCCCACTGTGAGACCGTCACGCCTCCAGCTACCGCCTCCGTCCCGGGTGGGTTACCGCCCGGATGGAAGGAGGGCAGGTTCTCACCTCTGCCTTGAGGTCAGCCATCTTATCGGAGAGCTCCTTGACCCGATCACTCTCGCCGACTCCGTTCAGCTCGCCCTCGGCCAGCAGCTCGTGGTTCTGCGGAGACAAGGTGTGACGTCAGAGGCGGGACACCAGCACCGTGGTAACGTCAGAGGTGTGATGTGACGTTAGACGGTGACGTGGGATGACGTGTGACAGGGCATTAGTGTTACAAATGACGTCATAGTTTCTGGTGCGTAAGATTCATCTAGTGAATCGGCAGCGAGTCTAAGTGCTAATAGTGGAACATGATCATTATGTCTGGAGAATGTCTGCACATTCAACATTGCCCATGTCGCTTAACGGATAGAAAATAAGCTAGGAATGATTTACCGAATCTCGTATGATGTATGTAAAACACTTTCAGCATAAACACATCTAAAGCTCGAGTTCTATATAAAAGCAATGAACAGAAATACAAGCCGTTTTCACGATGGATTATTTTGCGCGAAATGTTTTAGAACATTTTAAAATGTTTCAGTAGTAGCCACTTTCACGATGGACTTATTTGCGATAAATATTGTAACGCTCGCCCTACGGTCCCGTAGGGCGAGGGTTAAAACATTTATTTTGTTCGCAAATTAGTCCATCGTGAAAACGGCTACCACTAAAACATTTTAAAACATTTTAAAATGTTTCAAAACATTTCGCGCAAAATAATCCATCGTAAAAACCGCTATTATCACAAAACAACGGCTAGGCAATATATTCACAAACATCTCACAAAACCAAACCGCATTGCATCATTGTTAAAAACCTAATCATTCAATGCATCTCAACTATATCAAGACTCATAAAAATAATCTACCAAAAATAAAAATAACATGGCAAGCAGACTAAAAATAAGAATAAAAAATAGCAAACCACTTGAAGCCCGTGCACAGCCAGCAGGTAGCCAGGCAGCCAAGCCACTCAGCCAATCAGCCAACTCTATCCAGCTAATCAGCCAATCAGCGTTGAGCGGTCAGCTGTCGGCGGGCTGCCATTGGCTGTCTGTGCCGGCAGGGCGGGGTTTACCGTGTGGCCAGCCTGTATGGCCTGCCAGGCGGCCAGGTGCGCTACCTTGAGCTCCAGATTGCAGAGCTTGTGAGTCAGCTCGGCCATGCACTGGGTGTGCTCGGCGTCCCGAATGCGAGCCAGCATCAGCTCCTCCTTCATCTGACGGGGGAGGAGTGATGGTCAGACGGTCAGACGGGGGAGGACTGATGGTCAGACGGGGGAGGACGGGGTACCAAGACGGTCTTGACGAAAGATGGGAGTCGGCGGGTTACGTGTGGCAAGGAACTGTACAGAGAAGGGTTAGCAAGAGGAGAGATATCCGGAGGTCGAAAAAGCCCAAAAGTGAGGGGATCTGCTGAGCGGATGAACGACATGTCATATTCATGGTCGCTTGGCGAAGTTAAGCGCTTTCAGCAAAGTATGAGCTGAGATAAGCAGGAATCCAAATGAGGTGAGATGGTGCTTGTTTCGGATTAGCACAACCGCAGGCGAGGCATCCACAATAGACAAAACACACATACAAACAATGTCGAACAGACCGTCCTATTGGTCTTACTTATAAACAAATGATAGTGCTCAAGCAAGTCCTGGACTGGCAAGCATGGAAGATTCGTACGTAACCAACGCACCAGCACCAGCCACATTTTGGGCTGGTGCCTGACACAAATGAGACACAGGTCGTTTTTACCAAGCTCGTAGCAGCCAGGCGAATACATAAACCACATACGTCTTCTCCACGCCAAACTCAGACGGTGGTTGAAGTCCTAGGAAACAGACAAAATCGCATAAGTTGCTGTGGTTCTTTCACACCACAATGATTAGACTAGCATATTACAATGATGTACCGCAAAATGCGGACAGTACGGGCGCTATATTACAGGAAATTGAAACTCCTGGCTTTGTAAGGATGGATTTTTCTGAGATTGTTTTAAGAGTTTCCGCGATTGTTACCCTGGTCTGGAGATCCGAGAACTTCCGCTGAGAGTCTTTGATCTCATCTGCCTGGCGTTTGTTTTCCGTGTCGAACATCTCCAGTCTCTCCACTGTCTTCTTATGCTCCTCGCTCTGTCGCCGCAGCTGATTGGTCGTCACCTGGACCTGCAGCCAATCAGAACACTCAGTACAGCACTCTTCACCCTGTCGCCGCAGCTGATTGGTCGTCACCTAGACCTGCAGCCAATCAGAACACTCAAGATACTAGCCGGCTCTAGACACCTGGGTTACCTTCGGCGATTCTTGCACAACATGAACATAATATTTCGCAGCAATACTAATGCAAACGAACGTCCGCAGCAAAACTTAACTGGGCTTTTCTGTCGCCACCCTGCCCACCTACATTCTCCCTCCAACACATATCTGCGCTCCACCTCCACCATATTATTACCTGCGTCTCCATCTCCATCATCTTGTTGGTCATCTGCTTCATCTCTGCGACGGCCTCAATCTCCTTCAGCCGGGAAGACATCAGCTCGTCCTGCAGCTTGGTCGTGTCCTCGCCGCTGGCCGTCCAGAAGAGCAGCTTCCGGGCCGCAGTCGGTGTCCGCATGGTGGGCGTGTCCGAGCCGCCGGCCCCAGCAGCCTCAACAGACGCCTTCAGCTTCTCCTTCTCCTGTGATGTCGGACAGTGGGGTATGTGACGTCATACAGAGTGAGAGGGGTGACGTCATACAGCGGGGTGATGTCAGGTGACGTCAATTGACGTCATATGACGTCAGGTGACGTCAGGTAACGTCAGGTAACGTCAGGTGATGACAAGTAACGTCAGGTGATGTGCGGAGGTTGTAGAGACGGGGTGGCATTTTGCGGGAGTGATAGCGTCATGTATCGGGAGTGACGTCACGGGATGCAGCGTCGGGGATGACGTCAAGCACCACATCCGCATCCTTCAATCAGCTTTCAAGACAATCTGGGACGTATCTTGCCTAGATGAAAACACTATTCGATCCTGTTAAATATTCGTTAGAGCATAACACTGCTCCTCATTTTACTACACCTCTCCCCCACGCCATTACTGCTGTTCTCTTAAACTACGGCATAGCCTGTTCTAATACCACTCACCTCCAGATGTCGCTTCCACATGACGTTCAGGTCGGACACTGTTGACTGCAGCTCCTTCAGAGAGAGCACGGCGTCAGCCTCGCGCACTTTGGCCGCGGCCAGCTCCTCCTGCAGGGCGGCCACCGGGTCCTCCGGAGGCTGGTCCTTCAACAGCTTCAGTTCCTGACGGGAAGGAGGCAAGCATGGTTAACAGAGGAGGTCACAAGGTCCTCCGGCGGCTGGTCCTTCAACAGTTTCAGCTCCTGGGACAGTGAGGGAGGAGGCATAGTCAGCACAGGCATGGCTCTCAAGTGCCCGGTCCTTCAACAACTTCATCTCCTGACAGCAGGGAGGGAGACATGTTCAGAAGAGGTAGGGGAGACTAAGGGTATGAGATGGCTACTACCAGACGAGAGACAGACACACTGATATGTAATCAGCCCTGGGACGGCGGCACAAGGCGCCGCTAGCCAAGAGGAGGGGAAGACGAGGGTACCGTATCTTCTGCTCGTCGCAGTCAACGATCAACACCCTCTTCCATCCCTCCCTCGCACTCCCTTGCCTTTCTCTCATCACTTATCGCTCATCCTCCCTTGTATCTTACCTTCTCCTGTTGGTCGCAGCGAGCACTCAGCTCCCTGATGGTGGCCTCGTTCTCGGCGTGCTCCAGCCGCACCTTGACGAGCTCGTCCTGCAGACAGCACATCAGCTCCTCCTTCTGCTGCAGCAGCTCCGTCTTCAGGGAGAGCTCCTGCATAGAGTCCTCGTTCGAGCTCTGAGGGGGAGGGGGCAGACCGGGTGTCAGACGGTGGAAGGGATGGTCATGAGACAGGCGACAGTTTGGTTCAACTGGAATATTGCCTTGAAGTCGCGTTGGCCTATAGGGATGGGCCCAAGATGCGAGATGAACACAGAACAAAAATATGCATCAATAGCCTGGAGTCGCCTGAAACCCCTTCACAGCATTCAACCCAAACTTCTCTGAAATCACCATTCGACTACTCATCGATAGATCTTAGATCCACAAACAAATACTCTCCACCTAATCCCTGGACCAAAATAAAACCGCCCTACAACGACCTACTCACCGGTCCGTTCATCTGTTCCGACAGTTTATGGCGATCCTGAGCCTGGCCTCCTCCAAGCTGTTGGGCCGTCTCGCCGCTGTGCTGGCGGACGCCTCCCAGCTCGCGCCGGATCACGTAGCTGTGCTCGGCCTCCTCGGCGCGGCAGACCTGACCCTGGATCAGACGGTCGGCCAGCGCCACAGACTCGGCCTCCAGGTACTCCACCTGCTGACGGAGGAGACGATTCTCCGTCCGAAGACGCTGAGGGAGGGGGAGAGAGGGGGTCAGATGGGGGTCAGACAGGTCAGAAGGTGCGTTGGTGGGTCAGACCGGGGGTCATACATGGCTAGACGGGGTCAGACGGGTTGAGTTGGTGGGATGGGATCAACTGGAGTCAGGATGAAGTAGGACGGGGTCAAATATCCTAATGTGGGTCAGGTATCCTACATGTGAATTGATGTAAATTGGATGAGGTGAGGTGAGGTAGCGTCAAAGACAGGGGAATATCAGGCGGCCATCAAAATCAGCAGCACAGCGGTGAGCCAGGGCTGGAGTAGTAGCCAGGTGTCACCATACATTATTCCGATGGGGTGCCACACAGTGATCAGTCTATCCCGTGATAGTAACACATGCTGTACCTCCTACAGCACTCACGGGTGAGATCAAACAGGCCGCCGGCACGTCTAATGTTCTGTTACGCGTGTTAATCACCCGTTCCTCCCCCCCCCCCCCCGCGTATCATCTGCTATTCCGACACGGGGAACATGAGAAAAATTCGGACACAGACGTATGGAAGGCCTCAGTACCGGGGCAGGGGAACATATGTAGGCGATTATAGCGCACCGCCGCCGCTCAGCCCTCGTTACAGACAACAGATGGACGCGGAGACCGGGCGGCCCCAGCCAATCAGCGAAGACCGCAAAGTAAAGGTCAGACAAAGGTCAGACGTTCAGAACTCGGTAGCCAATCATAAGGCGCCGTTCAGAGCTCACTAATCGTAAGGGACCGTTCAGAACTCAGCAACTTATCATAATCATAAGGCGTCGCGCTGGAAAAGACAGTCGGCGCTTTGGAGGCGCACTGGGGGTGATATGTCACGTGATGCTAATCATATTACGTCATAAACACATATAACTGCATCGATGCACATGATAAACCGTGTCGATTTATGATGGTATACGGTAGCGAAGACATTTATACTTTTTAGAGCCCCGAACACCAACAAGATACACAACTAAGAGCAAACATACCGCAAACAGATAGGTTACTCATAGCGTATTATACGAGATGAGCAGCTCACCCTTAGTTCGACTTGTTCTTCGTGCTCTTTGGTCTTCATCACAGTGTATT
>VOPJ01004389.1:35000-42490 GCA_014673585.1 Semibalanus balanoides
TAGTCTGCATCGGTTCGTGTATAAATGACAGGGATAATAACGTCATCACCAGTGAAGCCACTTCCGCACTCGCGCACCGCAATTCCGCACTGTCGCACTGTCGTACTGTCGTACTGTCCACATGTCGCACTGTCGCACTGTCGCACTTGTCGCCACATTCACACTTCGCACAGTCACACTTCACACAGTCCACACTGTTGACACTGTCGCAACTGGACCCCGACCACTGAAGCTTGAAGTGAAAAAAGTGTAATCAAGATACTTCAGAACCTCGTGGAAGTTTAGACGCATTGCCCAGCGCTTCGTCTCTTGAAAGTGTAAAAGTTCACGGACTGAAATTAAAAGGTGTACCGGACTGGCCGGTCAGTATGGCACGCTTAGTTTAAAACTACGGAACTACTACAGGTAATCTGATACATATTTACTCCCTTTTCACTCTAACTGATAAGTCAACGCAGAGCCTGATATCAAGATGTGTCCACCATATATTATCTTGCCAGGGTTAGTACATAGCACCATTCCACAACAATAAACATATACGCCAAAACATTCTAGAAATGGAAACCACTCGGTCGCTGACGCACCCTTCTTTGATACCTCCCATTCGCATCCCATCTCACGCACCCACCCCCTCCTGGACTGGGCGGTCCTGCTAACTAGCTTCTATCTCCTCCCCTCGCACTCACTTCTCAGACTTTATGGCAGCATTTGACTGTCAAGATAGCACGTCTGCTGTGCGCACCATTAGCACTGATACGTGACCTTGTAGTCGTTACCGTGTTTCGCAGCTTTGGCGTATCGCGGTCTCGACTCCTCCCGTGCCGTCGTCTGTTTGCTCTGCTTGCCCAGAGGCCGTCCTTACTGAAAGACTTGCCGAGGCATAGCAGACGAGCCATACGTGAGGAGGAGACTGTGGAGACTGCGAGGTGGTTTGTGCGTTGTAGGGGTTGGGGGGGGGGATTGCACTTAGCTGGTCGTCCAGTTTCCGTTGGTTAACGGAACAGAATGCTTTATCTGACGGCGTTGCAGCGTAATAATGTTTAAAGTTTTGGGTTGACGTGCGAATGTGTTATCAGTTTTGGGCCGTCCTAAATGGTGAACTCAGTTGAATATTTTAATGGAACAAAATGTTGATTTCATATGTTGAAATCGTTATCTGCGGAATAAGCGCTCGTCCGGTGGTGCCACCTGTCGTTCGTGTTTGGAGGCTGTGGCCACTGGTCAAGTTTCGTGCTAATGTGTCTTGACCGGCGCTTTGCTACGGTAAGATTCCAGAATAGCCCGCCCGACTGACAATTTCTGCCAGGCCACTCTCTTTGACAATAGCCGTCTGGGCACTATCTGACGCCACGATGAAGCGACAACGTCACGATCCGGCGACAACGTCACGATCCAGCGACAACGTCACGATCCAGAGACACTGCAGGATTGAATGAGATGCTGTCCGTTCAGCCGCCATGCTATCAAATCAGCCCCCGGCCGGGGTGAGCCGTGAAACCGAGATGACCGCGCTCCTGACAGCGCAGTCTCACGTATGTTTGGTGTTCAGACTTGCGTTCCACGCTATATACATATCCCATGTTCACGTACAGATGCATACGACTTTACTCAAAGTTGAAATAATATTTGCTATAAAAAAGACATATTAAATATTGCGAATATTGCCGACATTGCCTTATCCACGGAAGCGCAAGTACACTCTTAAAACATTTAATCCTCCAAAAGCATTACCTGCACAATATACTCCAAACAAAAACCGTATACACTTAAAACATTACGAGTTACATCTCCCAAGGAAAAGTTATACAGACATAAAAATAAACAGTTTAAAAAGTACCAAATACTTTTTACTTTTTACCAAATACTTCTTACCTGGACGAGCACCTCCAGCTGGTAGATGCAGACCCCGAGCTCTGACATGGACGGCTTGAACATCTCCCGCATCCGGTAGTCCTCCATCAGCTTCACAAGGACCGCGAACGACTCCTCCTCCGGCATCTGAGGACACACATGAGGACACAGAGTCACACATCTGAGGACACAAATCTGAGCAACATTCACATCGTGTCGACCTCATCCGACCAGCCACTATGCGCTAGGGGCGCCCCCTCCCTTCTCTCCGAACCGTGGGAGAAGCGGCTCCGGTTCCGTCCCGGCCCCGCACCAGGGGGTGGTCGCTTCCGATAGGGATGTTCCTGCTCCTTCCGGACCCTGATCTGTCTCCTTAGCCCGCCTCCGGGCCTCACTAAGCCAGCCCGGACCCCTCGTCTCCGTACCCCACGGCCCGTCCCCGTCGATCCCATCCGCTCGCCGCAGCGCAGTGTTGGCCCAGTCCAGGCCCAGTTTGTTTACCACAGCGCCCAATGGTGATGAACTGCGCGAGCAAACGGGATGACGTTTCGGAGATCAGACAGCTGACTGCCGACTGGAGACGGCCTTGTTGCTTTCAGAGTCAGATTGCAGGCGATAGTATCTGCCTTTGCAACGGAGCAACTCAGCAGCGCTGTGACATCACAGGACGTCACTGATCAGCTGATGTGGCTATGAAGTGTTCGGTCAACAGCGTACGTAAACGTACAAAGTGCAGCCTTTAGCAGGTCACGGTGAAGCTGCATTTAACTAAGATGTCAGATTCCAAAGTGAAGCGATCTGTGGATCTTTATGAGAGAGCTGATGCGACAGACGGATCATATATTGGTGTCTCGGACAGAACGTGTTGAATAGGTGCCGTTACAAAGGTCGGACCCCGCATCTACATATCCGGGCCACCTCCCTCCTCTCCCTCTCTCTACTCCTCATTACACACCGGATCGAGACTGCACACCATCACAGCGTATCACAGCTCTGCACGGCTGCTATCTAACCATTGACACACAGCGTTACGTTACCGCACAGATACACTGGATAAACTGACGCAGGAGTTGAACCTTGCACTGCGGAGCTGAGTCCGTACAAATCACCCGTGTGAATATCAATGTGCTCGGCCAATGCACGCATGCAAAGACGGTTGTTTAGGTGAAGATAGTACGTTGCACGGATTGGTTGCAACTTGCAAGTACCAGTGAATGGTGATCAAGAGTAAGGTGCCTACTTGTTCCGGGCTGTGCCGTTCGTTTCAAGGAAGTTGATTTCTCGACTGACCCAAGTATTGGCTTTAACCCCGGAACCTTTTCAGCTGAGGTCTTATGGGCCAGCACGAAGACCTAAATCATTGACGAATTTAAGTTCACCGGAACTTTTGCTCGATGTAATGCCTCGGGATCAGCCCGAACTCAATTTAAACATCAGCTGGTGACCTGGTCTGACTTATACGTTTACTTTTCCTAAAACCCAATGACGCTGTGGTCGAGATGAACTTCCGCTGACCTAAGCTCCAGCCATAAGTGACCTTTACTAACCCCATCACTCTTAAATAGCTGATGCCGACGTCAGCTGATGTCAGCTGACCTCGTTGACTATAGGGAAAATCAACGGAGCCCAGCAGTTCCCCCACTGACACCCCCCCCCCTCCCCCAGCTGACTATCCCAGTGGACTCCAGCTGACCTCAGCTGACCTTATCTGACCTCATCTCTGACCCCAACTAACCCCATCTACCCTCCGCCCATCTCATTTGACCCATGGAAACCTCACAGCTGACCCCATCTGACCCCATCTGACCCGAACTAACCCCATCTACCCTCCGTGCACCTCGTTCGACCATTGTTAACCTCCCCTGACCCCAGCTGGCCCCAGCTGACCCAAAATGGCCCCAGCTGACCCAAACTGACCCCAGCTGACCCCATCTGACCTCATCTGACCCCAGCTGACCCAGCTGACCTCAGCTGACCCCAACTGACCTGCATCAGTAGTAGACCCACGATGAAGGCGGTGCCCTGACAGTACCCGACCTCGCGGTCGTGCAGCGAGTACGCCTTCATCACGTTGAACAGGCTCTCCTGGCCCATGCCGTTCTTCTCCTTGAAGAAGTCATGTTCCGGGTACGTCCGCGCGATGTCCCGCCGGATCGACTGAAATGTAACAAAACAGAGGTCAGCAGAGGTCAGCAGAGGTCAACAGGTGACCAGAGGTCAGCAGAATCTAGCAGAGGTCATCTGAGGTCCCTAAATGCATTGTTCAACCTCAACAGTGTGAGACATAAATTGTAAGAGCATACAATTTTGTCCTCACGTTGACAGACAGAGGTTACTTGGGCTGATATGAGGCCGTCCGTCGTCAGAGGTCAACATAGGTCACAGATGTCACTTGAGGTCCGCATGGGTCAATAGGCGTCACCGGAGATAGGTCATCAGGTATTTCAGGCTAAGGTGTCGTTGGATAATTGTTAGAAGCCATTCGAATATCGACCGAGGTCACCAAGGTCATTAGGAAGGTATCCGGAAGTCCTACTCACGCATTCCACGCCACGCCTTCCAGAGCAATCAAATTTGGCTCGTCGGTGCTTCGGCACGTGTAATATTCTTATATAGCCTTGCGTGTAATGACCATTGCACGGGATTTTGACTATATCGAAGCCAAAACATTTGGCTCATGCACTGGATCAGGAAGCCTTCATCTTGTGTACCCAATCTCGTTGCTGCTAAACCACACCTTACCGCTCCGATTCGGCACGTTTAGTGAACCGAGCCATCGGCTATCACCTCTGATTTTGCTGCGGAGCCCAATATAACGTCCATAACAGCGCTAGCTTGCCTCTAGTTAATTCATCGTGGAAGGTGGCAATAGCTCACGATGTTAGCCATGGACAGAACATTCCAATCACAGAGAATGCCAAAAGTCACAAGTGTAACCAGGTCTAGAAGGTCAGACATCGGTCTCACAAGTCACAATCACGCTGATGGGTCCGCGGGTGAAGTCATGTCACGCCCAGGTCAGGTATCAGTGAGACTGGCATGACTTGTTGCCCGAGGCTGCAGTGAGCTGTAGGTCGGTCGCGGTCAAGGTCAGTCGGGGTCACAGAGGTCGTCAAATGTCACGTGACACGACGGCTTTAACGTGTCAACAGCATGGGAACTGCGCCAGCATATTCCATTCATTTAAATGTTAATTATATTTCAAAATTTTAGCCAAGCCACAGTTCTAGTTAGTGCAGCATTCCTAAAAATAGGCACATTTAAAGAACATGAGCTTGAATTCCCGGGACAAAGGAGAATAAGGCTAAGCTTATAGGCGAAATCAACTCTCCGAGGAGTACCTAACTGCGCTGGACATGAGTAGATGAATCCCAAATGGTAAATAACAAAGCACAATCAGCGGTTTATTCCAGACGAGTTCGGCTCCACTGTCCGTCCACCCCATCAGCTGTCTCAGCAGATAGGTTCGGCTCGACTAATACTGATTCGGACGGCGGATCCGGCGGCTTACGACGCTCATTTCCGCTCCAACCCGGCGGACGCACACGCGGCCCGTATAAACGCCGCTTTCAATGCATAACAATGACACTACAGTGCGGGCCGGAGCCAGCGCCGCCCCGTCTCCCTTTCTCTCGTCACGCGGAGTTTTCTTCTGACTGTAAATTGACTCTCTAACTTGCCAGTCACTGTGGCAATCTGTTTGCACCAAACGCATTCACCGGCCCTCCTTCAAGTTTAACACAATTCTTCAAACTCACCAGATTTTGCTTCCTTATGCAATGTGCATTGAGAACCGATGTAAAATTGACTTTCCGAGTAGAAGTTGCTTTGACTTCTTAAATACAGAAATGTGTCAATTTCAGCCGATTTCGGTCGAATCGCCCGGATTGCAAGATGACCTCAAAACATCCGCCAGTACTCCCCCGGGATGTCTCCCTGCGTCCTTCTCTGTCCCTGGGAGTGTCTCCCTGCGTCCTTCTCTGTCCCTGGGGATGTGTCTCCCTGCGTCCCTCTCTGTCCCTGGGATATGTGTCTCCCTGCGTCCTTCTCTGTCCCTGGGTGTCTCCCTGCGTTCTTCTCTGTCCCTTGGGGAGTGTCTCCGCAGTCCTCTGTCCCTCGGAGGTGTCTCCCTGCGTCCTTCTCTGTCCCTGGGAGTGTCTCCCTGCGTCCTTCTCTGTCCCTGGGAGTGTCTCCCGGCCCGCAGACTCCTGCCGCGGTCGTCAGCGCGCGGCGCCCGTCGTCACACGTCGTGTCAGGGCCGGGCGGCCATTGTCTGGCGCTGACGGATGCCGCCATCACTCAAATGCTGCCACCACATCCCGCTGACAAATGTCACCTGTCCGCCGCACGAGCCGGGACGCAGCAGGCTCAGAGTCAGAAGCCACTCATAAATCCCGTGCGTGAGGTTCATATTCCGTATTCCCATCGGCCGTTCAGAGGGATAGCTGTCAGAGAATGAAAGGAACTTGTATTTCCGGAAATGTCCATTATTATCGTTTCAGATATGCGTTGCCATCACTTAGCGCGTGAGTTCCAGCCTCCATTATTTTATTTCTCCATTATTCCCAATAATTTACTTGTTTCTAAATATCAAACTATAATGAATAATATTTCGAGAGAAGTTCACAGCTATTGCAATCCTTCAGCTTCCATATATGACCAAAGGTTATCGTCTCTGTAGTATGCACCGATTTCCTGTAGCACGCATCACGTCCCACACTGTGTAAGCAGCCCAGTGGTTCATACCAGCTCCACCGACAGGCATGTTTACTGAGCAAATAACGTATTACTGAGCAAATAACGTACCACTCGTGACACACACCCGTCAGTCGGCCAGACGGCGGCATAACAGACATACAGACAGACAGACAGACAGCCACGCCTCTGTCATTACCTAATGACAGAGGCGCCCACCCATCCCACGGCCCCGGCCCAATCCATCTCATTACTCCAGCAGCCGCGGGTGTTTTCAGTGCGGGAATGTCAGATAGTAATACGTGGATCCTGACACGTTTTCGCGTGTTATGTCATATTTCGTATGGACGTCACACACGGGTAGTGTCATATAGAGAGCGCAGCATTTTATACGCAGAAAAGAAACGGCGACCGACAACGACACATTGGAAGTCCTGGAATCTGGATGATATTGGCTTGGGCTGGTAGTGAGGGTAATGTTCTTCACTGGCAGATCCAGGGGGGGGGGGGGCGGCCACCGGTTGATTTTATATTGAAAGAAGTAAGAACTCCCCCCGCTATGCAAACTTATGCTTTGTAAATTTTGACTCTTCTCGCCTTGGCGAACCTTTTGACATTCAACAAATAAATCCTCACCAAGCAAAAACAAAACACAAAAATTACCCAAATATTAAGTGAGGGGCTCATTCATACGCCTATGAAACCAGCATTTCCCAGAAGTATAACCAATAGTCCACGAAGCCTCTCGCTGCTGGGACGGGAGGGCAGCGGACTCATCTAGCGGGCTAGTCGGTAACAAGTGCGGACCACTATACATATATGTAACTGTATAGCTCCGTTGTCCCTGTCACCGGGAATAAATGGCTTACACAGCCCAGCGCGCAGAGGCGGCGCCACCAGATTTTACCTGGGGGGGCAAAGTCGAAAGGGGGCCTCCTTTTCCC